>JAZHYW010034293.1:0-46079 GCA_037355805.1 Ixodes ricinus | reverse complement strand
GCAGTGGCGTAGCTAGACCATCTGGCACCCGGGGCCCTTAGATCTTTTGTCACCCCCCCCCCCCCGCTCCCCGAGACCGCAAAGCTAAAAGCCATAACCGCGACGCGAGGTCACGCAGCGATAATGAAATAATAAATACAGGGTTAGCCAGCAAACAGTGTTTTTTTTTATTTAACTATGTACACATAATGAGGACACATGAAGTTTTTTTTTATATTGAGCATTTGTGTCACGAAAGCTGAACATTCAATTTCTTCATAAGTTCTTTCGCCGACACTTGGCTTCTGCAAAGTTATTGATTACTGTTGTAAAATTTATGTTTTTGACACGTTCTTTTTCTATGGACAGTATCGACAGGTTTGAGAGCCTTTCATCGCTCATGGTGGAGCGCAGAGACGTTTTGATTAGCTTTAGCTTGGAAAAGTTCCTTTCGCATGAGGCAACTGAAACACAAATGGTGAGGAACAAGCGAAATATAACAGTCAGGTTTGGAAGGGTCTCGAAAAAGCTCCATTTGGCAATAAATTCTAGAAACTGCTTTGCATTCCAAGTTTTTGTCTCATTAGGATGCTTCCCAGCGGCTTTCAGGTGCCTTCGCAGTCGGATGATCTCCATAACGATTTCGTCATCATGACCGGTGAACTCGTCATAAACTTCAGTGAGGCTTGGTGTCAATGTCCGAAGCGTTTCCTCGGTCTCAAGTACTATAGAAGCAGGCTCAATGACGCAGAAAACCGACGCACACCTCTGGTTTAGAGAACGTGAAGGCTCAGTTTAGAGAAATGCGGTCTGTACGCGGCGGCAAGCTAGGCTTCCAAACAGACCTTGTGGTCACCCTCGGTATCGCTCCGGGAAAATATGATATAATATCAAGCTCGAGCGTGCACCGCCAAGGGTTCACCGCTAACGATTCGGCAAGCAACAGCATGCCGGCGGCCGCCATTTTCTCTAAACAGAGTTTCGAGGCAATTCGGTAAGATGTTGTCGCTAAAACGAGCCTCTAAACCGCACGCCTTAAAATGGAAAGTAATGCAATCAAACAATCGTTGGCATACGGTACACTGCGGCGCTGAAGCCAGTCCGTCCACGCAGATTTCCGGAAGCTCGACGGTCTCCAGTCATGGCACGCTGTGGCAACAGGGAAACGCCGTCGCCGTCACAACATTACGAATTCACTTGCCAGAACACTACATTGTGACCGCCTCCCGACGGCGAGCGACGCGCTTCTAGAACTTACGGCGGGGTCAGAGAGCGAGGGAGCTTGCTGAGCAGAAGCCTTTCGCCAGCACCTCCTCTCGGCACTTCCCCCTCGGCGCGTGGTGCGGTGCCGTGCACGGGTGGACAGCCATGGGTGCGAGTCCGGGGTGAGGGAGACGACACGTTGAGAGTTTACCCAACACGTTTACCCCCTCCCCGCGACTCCCTTCGTGTAAGACCTTCGTGTGATTTCTTTCTTCTTCGTCTGGCGCCTTCTCTTGCTGTCTCGGCGCAGTCCGGCCGTGGTCGGCGCAAGCCAGCGTCGTGTTGCGCTGGGTTTGGCGTAGACTAGGTGGCGTTGGCTCGGCGTGCCCGGGCACAGCTCTTTCTCGAGTGCTCCCGCACTTTCCGCGCTTGTTTTTTCCGCCGGTGCGCGATGACTTTGCGCGAGCCAAGCCAGTTTTGCGACTCTGCACCAGACACGTTCGTGATGGAAGAGTGGTGACCTCATGCGTCTACACATTCTTTGCCACTTACGAACCAGTCAAGCCGGGGGGATTGCCGCCATAAGTGGCACCCCCCCTCGTGACTGAGACTCCTGGTACCCGGGGCCCACGGCCCCCCGGCCCCCCCCCCCCCGTTATTACGCCACTGGATGCGTGGATTGCGGCTGTCAGAGATTGTGAGCAGTACCTTTATCAGCAACCCGCCAGTAGTCCTCGCGATGCTAACGCTGTTTGTGAAGTGCGAGACTTCTTGAGAGACTATTTGGCACAAGAGTTTCCATTGCGTTCTGCTTCCTGGTAAATGACGCTTGTCAGCTGAAGCATATTTAAAAGTCGGAATATGTGACTGGCACTCATTATGTTGGTATCCAGTTAAAAAAATTTTATTAACCATTTTTGCACTGTTACAGGTAATAGTGCACAAAATACAATTTTTTATCACAGAAGGGCAACTTTGTTACGAATACTTATCACAGAAGGGCAACTCTGCCAAGAATACTTATCACAGAGGGGCAAATCTCCCAAGAATACTTATCACAGAGGGGCAACTCTGCCAAGAATACTTATCACAGAGGGGCAACTCTCCCAAGAATACTTATCACAGAGGGGCAACTCTGCCAAGAATACTTATCACAAAAGGGCAACTCTCCCAAGTGTTAAAATGACTTATGTGACACTGTAAAGGCACAGGTAACGTAAAAATGTACTATAAATGATGAAAGCAATAAAATTCAGCACTTGCATTTCTAAACACAGACCTTTCTGTGGGCTAGTTGAGGGCAACTCTGCCAAGAACACTTTCTATCACAGATGGGCAACCCTGCCAAGACACTTTTTTATCACAGAAGGGTAGCTCTCCAAAGAACAAGTTTAGTAAACCACTGATGTTTGTTAAAATGACTTATATGAAACTGTAAAGGCATACAGGTAAGGTAAAATTGTACTGTAAATGATGAAAGCAATAAAATTCAGCACTTGCATTTGAAAACACAGACCTTTCAATACACTAAATATTAAGCTCGGCTAGTTGGTTTATCATACTAAATATATAAAGCGCAAGAGATAGACGAGGACATGAAGGCAGGACAGCACTTCTCTTGATTTTCTATTAAGACGCCACTTGTGAGTACAGCACTGTCCTGTCTTCTTTGTGTCCTCGTCTGCCACTTCCGATTTATATATTTAGTATTTTGGATACACTGCGCAAGTCAAACAGTTTGTTCGCCCGTAGGAGGAACCGCATTAACCTTTTTATGCCCATAACTTTACATGAAACCGGAGACTTACAAACCCCGATATAGTCTTCTCAATTTCTCATCTACACCGTGTAACAATATTGCAAAGAGTTAACGAGGCTTGCAAGTTAGCGTACAATTTTTCCACAAATGTGTGGCTATACCCTGTTGCAGGTTAAGAAAAGCATGACAAGTGCCTCCAGCGAAATCCTCCACTCTTTCCACTTTAGCAGAGTAAAAGCTGGAAAGGAGGCGGGTGTGTTCGCTGTTTTGCCTGCTCTCCAGCATTTACTCTGCTAAAGTGAAAAGAGTGGAGGACTTCGCCGGAGGCACTTGTCTTGCTTTTCTTAACCCGCAACAGGGTATGGCCACACATTAGTGGGACATTTGTGCATTAACTTGCAAGCCTCGTTAAAGCAGTTCCTTCAAAGGGTGAATGATCTATTTGACTTGCACCATTGTACTACCAGCTAGTTCTAAATAAAGTATGGAAGTACACAAAAGTAAAAGATATCGACACCAGATCAAACCGTTCAACCTGTCGAGGGATACTTAGGCATCTTGCTGCGGCTCATTTGGGCGCAACAAATCGGCCTGACCTGAGAAGCATTGGCCTGACCTGGGGACAGTTAGTTTGACGGGGGGTACATTTGCCTGACCCGGGGAGGGAAAGCTTGTCGGGAAGGCAGGTTGCAGATGAGGAAAATGAAAGAAACTCCCCTGAGTTAGCAGTTGTGACATCATTGTCTGTGTGCCTTGCAGGAACGAGGTAGTAATGCCTGTCATTATTTCTTGAATGTTCTTTTTTCAATCTCTAGCAGCTCCTTTTGCTGCTGAAATAGTACCTCTGAGTTTTCTTTAAGTAATGCAGCGCTACGTCTCTGCTGCTCGGCTAGAAGCTCTCCGAGATCGGTGTTCTTGGCACGTCTTGGCCGCTTTGGCTGTGGCCCAGATGAGCTGGCATCAGTTGCTGCAAATGAGCACAGAACAAAGTGTAAAAACAATCAATATTATACAACTCGGATCTCACTAAGCCTTTAAAAATTGTTGTTAACATTTTCAATTTGTAGGGATTCCCTTGCTGCTACCCGTCTTGGAGCATGACAAAACACACCGGTACAACAACACAGTCATTTATTCCGTTATTGCCCGCGACGCAATCCCAAGAACCCCCGCGCATACGCTGCGACTGCCTTTTATCAGCGGCGGAGCACCACTCACGTGGCTAATTGCACTTGGCAACATCACGGTGGAAATGACTGTGGACGATTTGGCATGCGAGCCACCTGGTCCAACGCTTTGGATCCCCAGTTGCCCACATATTTTGACTTGCAGCCATAAGGGAAGTGTGGATCACGAGAACTTTTCTATAGATATTCATAGGACCAAAATATTAACTTACACGATGAGGTGCCTGGTGAAGAGTCTTCTTCGTCGTCTCCCAGCTCAATTTCCTCTGCAACTGAAGAAGAAAAAAATTATATTAATGTGATCGTGCTCAACTTTTGCACTCTTGGTGGTTCAAGGAACAAGAAATTCGTTTATTTTTGTAGTTGCATAAAAATATATTTCCAGCAATTAATAAACTGAAAATGGTCACATGCCAGGCAGTCTCCCAGTGACATAAATTTTGGTACTGAGTTTCTCACCTACTGCGACGCCATCCCAGTCCTCGTCTGCCTCGCTGTCCACACCATACTCTCTTGCCTGGGTCATCGGGCGGTGAGCAAGCAGGGCGCTCATCTCTTCATACCACGGCCAGGTTGATGGCGCCGCTCCACTTTTGTTTTGTGCGTCTCTTTCCTGATGCACACAAAAATCCCATTCTTAGGCACACAATAAAAGAAAGTGCCACTTGTTTAGATATGAAGGGACAGTATTGCACAGTTCCATAAGTGCATAAATGAACTGGGCTTCTCGAGCTGTGACGACACAGAGGGGTCCGTACGCCCTAGCCGCAATCGCGAAGCACACGCGAACGCGGTTGTTAGACTCGGTGCAGTTCACACGCATTTCACGATGAAAACTAGAAATCAGCTTCGCGATACCTTTCTGCGGCGATGTGGCTCTCCTGAGCAAAAACGAATGACTTAATGACTAACGGTTAATTC
Organism: Ixodes ricinus; assembly: GCA_037355805.1. Taxonomy (NCBI): domain Eukaryota; kingdom Metazoa; phylum Arthropoda; class Arachnida; order Ixodida; family Ixodidae; genus Ixodes; species Ixodes ricinus. Next base: position 41,030 of record JAZHYW010034293.1, on the reverse strand, counting down.
CAAAGAAAAAATGCTCAAAACCCACCTTATTGTACTTTCCTTTGAGGTTCTTCCAGTGGGTTCGAAGTTGCTGCCACGTCCAGTGGAACCCCACCTGCTCCATTGCCTCCTCAACTCTCCGAAAGACGGCTTGATTTCGCTGTCGCCGCGAGTCAAGTAGCTCCGCGACATTTAGCTCGCTTAGAATAGCGAGAAAAGTTCGCGTTGCTTCGCGTGAGAACACGACGCGGGAAGACGCCAGACCGCTCTCGGCCGCCGCCATGTTCTACGTTAATCCTGCAGCAAACGGAGGTCCCGCAGCGAGCGCCTTCCCATAATCCTCTCCGTTCCAAAATGCGATGCGTCCTCCGTTTACATGGACTGAATGCATGCGCATTCGCCGTCTCGATCCACCTCTGTCTAGCGACTTGAATGCGATGCGATTTCCAAGCGCATTGTGCCGTTTACATGACCGCATTGAATGCGACAACTGGATTCGATGCGACTAAGTCGCATTCATGTAAACGCGGCTAATAAGTGAAACTTTATTAGTCCGCGCGCCCGCGGGCGAGGCGCGGATCGCAGGAATCGGTGACGTGCCGGTCACTTGGTACACAGTCTGCGGACGAAAATCGCGATTCGGTCCGTCGTGTGAATCGGCTGTACGACGCGGTACGACGTGCGACCGGCAGACACAGGAAGTAGCAATGGCTCTCGTACGGGGAGCAGCCAAGCCAGCCAAGCAGCCAAGCCGATTCACTACGAAGAGGCGGGGAGTACCTATCCTCCACGCGCCCGAAATGCCGAGAGTGAAAACAAGTGGAAAGGAGGTGACTACCGACTAAATTGCGTCTGGCACAGTCAATATTGCTCTAAATTAATTTTTTTTTCGCGTAAAGTTTATTTTTTGACACGCGTGTCCCAACCAAACTGTTTTTGAAAAAACTTTTTTTTTTTCTTTTCAGGGGCCCTTTAAGTTCCCGGAATCCACAAACACAAAACATGAGGGTATTACGAACAATATTTTAGAGAGAATAGCAGGTGGAGACAAAATAGCACACCGCGTCGGCCGGTATCGAGACTACGCCGGCTGGCTTTGGTAACAGGACGGCGGCGCCCGGCCATTGGCTCCTGTGAGCTACCGGCCCCGGCCGGCGTCGGAGGTTTCGTCTTGCTCTCTGGCCAGTTCAGCCGTAGAAGTTACAGTGAGTGGCCGGCATCGGGTTTTTGACGTCTCTGCTGGCCGGTCTTTGCATGAACGTTCCAGTAACTGGCTGGCAATGGTATTTTGCTGTCTTTGATTGGCAGTATTTACATGGAAGTTCAGTGACTGGCCGGCATCGGCGCTTTGTTGTTCAGGCTCGCGAGCCCCGTCATAGAAGTCCCGTTTACTGGCCGACATCGTTTTATTGTTTTGACGTTTTCACTATGCAGTCAGAGTCATTGCGATTCTTACGAACTGCGGCAGTTCATGAATAGCAAGTGGAAAAGTTTGCGTTGATCAATCCTTCGTAAATGACTGCCGTTGCTGGCGTATTTGATCCCAGCATTTCAAGGCGAACGTGTTTTATCGCAAAAACACGAGAAAAATACAATGCGGTGAGGAACATTTACAGTTCAGGATTTGAGAAGCTGACCACTTCCGCCACGAAAAATAAATTTTACAACGCCGACCGATACTTCTTCAGGAAGCTAGGTTAATTTGATGTACCATACCAAAAGAAAAAGCACGTGGCAGGATTTAGCACGCGCTTTGAGTTATAAAAACAATAACAAACATTACTTTCCAGAAACTAGAAAAGTAAGAAATGTGTTTATTGCTTATGACGCTACGAGATGTACGTAGCTCTCCTGAGATCATGTTATTGGTGATTTTAATTTAGTGTGAAAATATGCTATTTCAGGCAGGAATCGACTGTTTTCTGTTGTATAGTTACGATCATCCAACTGAAGTAATTCAAATGTTCCCAAAGCCATACGATATCTGTCCGCGGATAGCTTATGTTATACGATATACCGAACCAGAGGAACACGACTACAATAAATTTTTTTAACTAAAAAAAAAAAATCGAGGACCACCACTGCGTTGTGGATGTTTACACTGCCAGATTTGTGAATATGACTCCTTCACGCTACAAAGAAATAAGTGGTACTGTGCTGAATGAGACCGTTTCTGAAAGCTACTTTAATTATTCGCACTGTATTTAAATTTCAGGAATAAAAACGTGTTTAGGCTTAATAAAAAAAGTAAAACTGCGGAGCGCAACCTTAGATACTTAAAGCCAGGCGGCACGTGGGGGATAGCACTGATCTACCAGAGAGAAATGAAATATTACTTTCCAGAAGTCAGAAAGTTAAGGGGTGTGCGTAATCCGTAGAGCGTTATGAGCATAGGTAAATACCGCCTTAAAATGACGGTATTTTTATTTTAATAGTGGGTGAAAAAGGCCGCGTTCAGACAAATTTCGGCTGCATTAGTGTGGCAGTTTTACCACTTAAACATTTTCCCATTTTGCTCGCAATATTGCCACGCGCGTCGCCGAGTGAGAGCGTGCGTGGCCGAATGGTTACCGCGCTTGACTGTCGTTCGGAAGATCTGCGTTCTTTTATGTTCTTTTATTTATTCTTTCGACTTATCGTTCTCGCAAGTTCAAGAACTTTCTCGTCTTATTGAGTTACGAATGTTCTACGCGCCGAAAGTTCTAGGCCGGATATTCCAGAACCCACGCGGGTACAAAGGTGCCCCGCGTGGCGAGCCGGAATAAAGTCTCACCCCAGCGTTCGATATCGCCGTTACGCTGACTTCGACGCCAGCGACGCTCTGTTTTTAGCTTCTATTTTCTTTTTGTTTTGGGCAAAAGTTCGACCCATTATTAAACGTTTCAGTTTCCTCAGTTATTCTTTGTTCGTTACCTCGCCATTCGTGGCCGAAGAATGGATTCTGTTGAGTCGGTAACAACTGATATCCGGAAAGAACTCACTGAGGCACGCGAAGTAATCAAATCTGTGCAAGAAGACAACGCGTCTTTGCAAAGTCGCTTGGATGACTTCGAAGATCGGTCGAGACGCGAAAACCTAATTTTTCACGGGGTAACAGGGGATTCAAGGTCGGAGACGTGGGAACAAACAGGAAGTAAAATTATTGAAATACTATCTCGTTCAGTTGACCCCCAGATAACTTCGGAGAGCATCGATCGTGCCCATAGATTGGGATATTTCTCGGACGACCGATGCAGACCGGTTATCGTGAAATTCGCGTCGTACAAACTAAAAGACAAGGTTTTATCGCTCCGTTCGACGCTGAAAAACGCTGGTACTACAGTGAACGAGGATTTCTGTCTGGCGACACGACAGGCAAGAAAGAAACTTCTTCAATTCGGAACATCTCAAAATGCAACCTTCAAACTCCGGTACAACAAACTTTTTATTGGCCAAACAAGCTACATTTATGATCAGCTTACTAATAGTGTACGACAAGCAGACCTGCGCAGTGGCGGCTTGTCTGCCCCCACTATCGCTGTAAATAACCAAACTCAAAATGCCAGTCATGCAGCACCTACGTTGTAGCATGTTGCGAGGGTGGTGGCCTTATTCAGACATCGTCCTCTGCGCAACTCTCGATTCTTTTTACAAATATTAGGAGTGTTATCAATAAACGGGACGACCTTTGTTCAATAATTGACTCATCAAATGTTAGTATCGTTGTTTTGACAGAAACGTGGCTGACAAGTAAGATTTGTAACAGTGAAATTTTGCACTGTCAAAAGAAGTTTAATATTTATCGGCAAGATAGAGTTGGTAAAAGTGGCGGCGGTGTTATGCTCGCTGTGGCTGATAATATTTCTTCATTTCTTGTAAACGTTGTCACGAATCTGGAGATACTGTGGATTTGCATTTGTTTAAATCATCGCAAATATGTTTTGGGCGTTTGCTATCGTGCTCCTTCGAGAAGTTCTACCTTTGTTTCTGACCTTCATGACGTCGTCAATGCTGTCACAGTCCGTTTCCCTGACGTCCCAGTCTTACTGTTAGGAGACTTTAATTATCCGAACATTACGTGGTCAAACAACGGCCCCTGTTTAAGTACGTTTTCCACAGAATCCAATGACTTTTTAAATCTATGCGCCGATTTTAACTTCACTCAGGTTGTTACGCAGCCTACTCGGGTTACTTGTTCTTCGGCCACGGTGCTGGACCTTGTGCTGACGACGTCACGCGAGCTTATATCGTCTCTCACGTACCTACCTGGTCTCAGTGATCATTCATTGCTCCACTTTGATTTTGTTGTTCCGGTGTGTCGCTCTCCAGTCCAAGTTAAACGGATATCTGACTATGCCCGAGCGGATTTTGGAGCCATTAATCATGAATTGGGTACTTTTTTAAGCGATTATCTGCGTAATTTTTCTGAGCGTTCTGTTGAGGATAACTGGATGTTGTTCAAAGAAAAAGTTGCTTTCCTTACAAATAGATATGTACCTGTACGAACTGTACGTAATTACACTCGCTCCCCATGGTTCAACCAGACGCTCAGAAGGCTCTCAAATAGGAAAAAAGGATGTTCCGTGCTGCAAAATTATCCGTGTTTCCCAACGCAGAGCATCGTTGGGCAGCATATTATTCTGCTGCAGCAGTGTATAAGACGTCTATTGTCGAAGCCAAGCTCAAATTTTTCGAATGTACCCTACCCACTATGTTACGCAACAACCCTCAACAATTTTGGAACGTCGTAAACCCTTCTGAGAGGCTTGACGTAGTGCTTAACAACGAAGATGATGAGACGATAGCGGCGAATGAGTGTGCAGCTGTGCTAAACGAATTATTCACAAAATCATTTTCGAATTTAACCACTAATTCCTATCCGGATGTTTATGAATACAATATTTGTGCTATGAATTCTATTGATATAGAATGTGCCGGTATAGTGAAAGTCATTGCCAACCTTAAACTATCGTCATCGTGTGGAATTGATAATATTAACTCGAAGTTTCTCAAAAACACTACTATGTATTCCTCTATTATCTTAACAAAGCTATTTCGACAATCACTCGAACTCGGAAGCCTTCCCGAGGACTGGAGGGTGGGGAAGGTGATTCCTATCCATAAAGGTGGTGACAAATCGAGCCCAAGTAATTATCGCCCGATTTCCTTAACAAGTGTCCCTTGCAAAATTTTAGAGCACATAATCTATTCGCATCTCGTTAATTTTCTTAATTCCCATACATTCTTTTCTCCTGCTCAACATGGCTTTAGAAAACTGTTCTCGTGCGAAACTCAGCTATTAACACTTACGCATAACCTTCACGCTTCCCTCGATCGTTCATCTCAGGTTGACTGCATCTTTTTAGATCTCTCTAAAGCATTTGACAAGGTTTCACATAGGCTCCTTTTGTATAAACTCAGTAAACTGAACATTGACTCTCATGTTTTGACTTGGATCAACGCCTTTTTAACTAACCGTTCTCAATTTGTTCACGTTAATGGCATTAACTCGCACCCCTCTCCTGTGACTTCTGGTGTCCCCCAGGGTTCAGTACTTGGCCCTCTTTTGTTTTTAATATATATTAATGACCTTCCTTCGCATATCTCATCCTCAGTTGGTCTCTTCGCAGACGATTGTGTCATCTATTCTGAAGTAACTAACGATCTTGATGTTCTCGCACTCCAGTCTGACCTTGACAGTATTTCTCGTTGGTGTGATAAATGGCAAATGGAACTCAATATTAACAAGTGCAAATCCATGAGAGTATCACGTCAATATAACACCTGTCCCTCGTACCATATAAGAACTGTTGAGCTGGAATCCGTGTCCTCATTTAAATATCTTGGTGTTCATATCACTAACAACCTTTCATGGAACATTCATATTGAATATATAATTAAAAACGCTAACCGCATGTTGGGCTTTCTAAAAAGGAACTTCTCTCTTGCCCCACTGTCCTTAAAACTACTTCTTTACAAGTCATTGGTCCGCAGTAAACTTGAGTATTCTTCCGCTATCTGGGACCCCAGTGTAACGCTTGCACTATCATTAGAAGCTGCTCAAAACCGTTCTGTTCGATTCATACTACATAACTATCATCGCACATCTAGCGTAACAGCAATGAAAACTACCCTAAGCTTGCCTGACCTCTCCCTACGTAGAAAAATATCTCGTCTATGTTTATTTCATAAAATTTACCACCACAATGCAAATCTTCGTCAGCATCTGTTAACAGAACCATCATACGTCTCATCACGTTTCGACCATCAAAATAAAGTTGGCATCCCTCAGTGTCGCACCTCAAGCTTTCATCAGTCTTTCGTACCCATGACATCACTGGACTGGAATCGCCTTCCCGCACCTGTTGCCAGCATAGCCGAGAGTGCCGGATTCAAAGCTGCACTTTGCGAATATTTTTTGGATTTTGGTTGACAGTGTTTTATTTTTGTTCTGTTTTTGGATTTTTATGCTTACCTGCCTAATTACTGTTTGTATTTGTGTGCAATTAGATGTGTGTGTCCACTCCCTCTATAATGCCTTCGGGCCCTGAGAGAATAAATAAATAAATAAATAAATATGCCCATTATTATTACTTTCCCTTCTTCGTTGAAAGAACTTGAGCTGTTTGCCTACTACACAGACCCACCAATTAGCACGGAGGGAGTGAATTGTCCCGGCATAACGAGAGGGCCACGGTTTGTGCATTGCATCAATTCAAACTTGGGCTCGCACTTTTCTTTTTTTCATCTTGTGCGTGATTGTTACTTTAAAGAACGGTGCCGACGAGTGCAAAGACATAGAAAATATTTAAAATTAAAACTGATCTAAAAAGGTAAGAAAAAATAAATTGCATTTACCATTCGAATTAACTGACCACCGAGCTCGGCAACACAGCGCTTGAACAGACTCGGCCGAAGTCGCCTGTCGGATTTTACCGCCCTTTTCAAGAGCTTACATGTCTGCTGAATTTGTTTGGAAGCATTGTACGGTTAGTTTCGTATTTATTATTTTGCTATGTGTTCACGGCCTATTTATAATGTGGTAATGTTGATATGCTCAATAATTTATTATTACTGTGTCTTCTATGAGTTTTATAAAGCGGTTTGCTGATCGTTTGATTGCATACGCGTTGAAGATAAACGAATATAGCTTCCGTAAAATCACTAGACATCCATAATAGCCAACGAATGCAACCCAATCGAATCTAGCAGGCTATGTTTGGCACGTTTTGTCATGTGTGTTTACATATCTATGTCTTGAGGACAATTTCCGGATTTGTCGTGATGTGTGAGTTGGCCTTAGCTTCGAAAGTGTCTAAAAAAGACGGAAGCGACTGTGAGGCGTGGAACTACGTTAAATCTGCTCAACAGCCAAGATCATGGCACGGTCGTTCCTGAAGTAAGTTCGTTCCTTTGGGCCTTAGGGATAGATTATTCTTTCCGGCGTCCAAAATGCTTGTTGTTGTCCGTAGATCACATACATTTACCAGTATTACTGACTGTGCGCGAATGATGTTATGCGAGGCTGTTTTTCTTATTTTTCTCCCCGATTCAGAGCACTCCATCTTCGCGCTGATTACCGTTCTGCAGATGAGTAGCGCGCTGCGGTACAGTCTCTCAAGGTCCATCAGTAGCGGCGGGACTCTTGGGAGGGCGAGGGGGGAGCAAAGGCGGAAGGAGAGGATTTTTTGATTTACCTCCCTCCACCGTATTGTTTACTGGTAAACTAGAATGTCTGGAAGAGCACGGTGCCCCTTCATCGCCAAAGCAACTAGGTTTCACACCACGGGTGGATTCTGTGTGCGTACTCGCCTGCGGAGAGCTGGGCCACGCAAAACGTAGCGATATATTTATCGAGCAAGCCCGCAGCTTCCGCCACCTATCGTCTGCAAACGACTTCATTTTCGTGATTTGTAATTCGAAAATAATTTCCAAAATTTAATGTCGCAATGAATTTACCCCATGCTGAATAATGCATCGCATACCACTCCCGATCGAAAAAAATTATGCCCGCGAAATAAGTTTTGACGCCGGCACTTCAGGTAATTCCTCGTTAAATGTAGAGCTCTCTAAGATCATTTGCTGCACACATGTTTCGTATGATCCAACGGACGTGCAACAAATTTCTGTGACCTCCAGAAACACTCAGGCTGCTCAAGTGGTGAAGCATTTGTCCTCTTCCTACTGGTATTTTTAGAGGCTATCAAGTATTAATTACATGTTTCGGGAGATATTTACAAGTATGTCTTGAGTTAAGGTCGTGTCTTGTCAGGTTATAGAGAGGTATATTTTGTTCAGTGTAAGTATATAGTGTTAATACCTCACCCAATTTCTGTTTTTCTCGTTTGGTACGGCCTTCTGCGAATGTTCTAAATTGTAAAAGTTTAGTTGTCGCATGATTGTAGTAAGGTGGCGAGTTGGTAGTAATTGAACACCTTGAAAAATAGGTTACAAAAAAGAAAGACGTTTACAATCCCATGTAGCGCCTAATTAGAGCGCAGCTCTTGAGGAGCAGGAGGGGAAGGTACGGAGAGGAGGCTATGCCCCTCCTCCTCATCCAAACCCTCCCCTCCTCCTCTCCTGCTCGCCTCCCATTCAACGGGAAATGTTCTCTGAAATTTCCCGCTAAAGTTAGCGGAAACATTTCCGCTATACTTAGCGGGGAAATATTTTCCGCTAAATTTCCTGGGAAATTTTTCCGCTAAACCTACCGGGGAGGTTTTTGTCCTCAACCTTCGCGGGAAAATGTCTCCTCTAGATTTAGCGGAAAAGATTTTCCGCCCAATTTAGAGTGGAATTTTTCTTCCTAAATCTAGCGGCAATTTTTTCACGTTAATTTTAGCGGAAAGATTTTCCCCGCTAAAATTTACCAGAAACAGTTTCCGCTCAATTTGTAGCGGGGAACGTTTTGCGCTAAATTTAGTGAGGGAAAAGTTTCTGCTAAATTTAGGGGAAATTTTTCAACTTTCAATCTGCAGGGCATTTTCGCTAAAATTAGCGAACAACTTTTGCGGGAAAATTTTCCGCTATTATAAACAGGGAACTTTTCCGCTAAATTTAACGGAAAACTTCGTTCCGCTAAATTTAGCGGAATTTTTTTTGTGCTAAATTTAGCGGGAAATTTTACTGCTAAACTTAGCGGGTGTAAATTTTCCGCTAAATTTAGCGGAGGATCTTTTCCCGCTAAATTTATCGAGGTAATTTTTCCGCTTAATTTAGCGGGCATTTTTTTTCCGCTGTATATAGCGGGGAAACTTACCCGCTAAATTGAGCGGGGAAAATTGTTCTGCTAAATTTAGTAGGGCATTGTTTTCGCTAATTGTAGCGGGAAAATTTTCCACTAAATTTAGCGGATGATTTTTTCCGCTAATTTAAGCTGGAGAATTTCTCCCGCTAAATTTAGCGGGGATTTTTTCCGCTAAAATATGGCCAGGACATTTTTCCGTTAAAGTTAGTGGGAATTTGTTTCAGCTAGATTTAGCGGGAAACGTTTTCTGCTAATTTGTCGGGGAATTATTTGCGCTAAATTTAGCGGGCAATATTTTCCGCTAAATTTAGCGGGCAAATTTTTCCCGCTAAAGTTAGCAGGGAATTTTTTCCGCTGGCTTTAGTCGTGGAATTTTTCCGCTAAATTTGGTGGGAAAATATGCCCATAATGCAACGCGTGGTGACGTCACGAGTGACGTCACTGGTGACCCTCGTGACGTAACACGTCACGTCACGTGTGACGTCTTCATGGTAAACGTTCCATAATGCACGGCGCGGTTACGCCGACGCCGCTCAGGCCGAAAACGGGCTCCTAAGAGCTGTGCTTTAAAAGTCAAGGAGACAAGGAGAGTAACACGTAGGCCACATGCAAGCGCGGGCTCTCAACTCGCACAAATCAGAGAAGGAAGAAATAAAGATTGCTGAAGGAGCTCGCGCACAGGCCCAAGTGGAACACCCTGATTCACCCGTTAGCAAGAGCAGATTTTAAAAACATAATTTCCTTGTAAGTTAAAGTAACATGATGGCTAGTGCATAAAGACAGCTCAATCTTTCTCTAAAATCTACGATGGATTGTCACCTACCTATGGACTGTTTACCATGCTCGTTTGTGTCAACCTTAGAAGAAACGTGAATAATTAGCAGATACTATAAAAAAACATACAAACGGATTATTTTAGGCCTTTATTATTCGTAGTATGGGCGGCCAATGTGCCCGCACATCTGTCTGTCTCCTGAGCTGCCAAAGAAATCGTTTTTACAGTCCTATGCATATGAGTGAATTAGCACGTTCCACTTGGACCTGTTTGATCTTTTGCTAAAGCACCTTTCCCGTTCTTTATTTTTTCTTTTCTAATTTATGTGAGTTGCGAGTCTCCACTCAAATGTAGGCTATGCATCCCTCTCCTTTATTCCATGTTTTTTTGTGTGCTATTTTTCAAGATGTTTATTCAGAATAAACTCACCACCTTACTACATGGAAAGGCTGTTGTTGATTCCAGAGTGTCTGTAAAACAGTCTACCTGACATCTTTGCCTCACGCCCTGGTTTCTGAAGCTCACGTTCTCCGAGCACAGTCTTTCTGATATCTCTGATCTTCTTTCTTTCTTTCTTTTGTGTTGAATAGATTGAGTTGCGAGAGTGCACCAGTCTGCGACCTATGTGTTCCTGTCCTTCTGTCCTTGTCTTTTTGTGCACTTTTTCAAGTTGGTCCATTATATTTTTTATTGTATATTCTACTGTGTGCTTTCATCTTTATACTTACTGCAGCCTTTTCCAATTAGACGTTGGCATTCACTTTCGCCATCCTGATGTGAGTGTCCTGAGACGACGCAGAATGACAGTTTCCTCTGCTGAAGTCCTGGCTTCATGGAAGACTGCCAAGACTTTTCATGGTAGGGTGCTCTATATATTGAGCAATATAATAGCAACTTATTGCTGCTAGGATTGTTCTTAAAACATACTCTGTTTACGGGCTGGCCTTTAGCAATTCCAATGCCACTCGCTTGGACTGAAAGTCTGTAGGTGAATTGCGCATTTCATTCGTAAGCGGAGGCACAGTGTACAACAGAAGTGCGTCACTACTTGCATCCCTGTATCGCTGTGTGTGGTAGCTCTTATTTGTATTTGTTTATTTGGTGTATCGAATAATGGCTGAAGCCTTCCCATTGGTGTGCTTATTAGTAGCAGCAAACAAACACAAACGAACGGCAAGAGTGGTGAACAGCGCCACTCTCGCCGTTCGCCACTACGCCCATTGGTTTTCGGAGTAAGTTTGCAGTATTCGTCTATATGGTACCTGGTCATATATCACAAATGGACACAACCAGGGCACTGTACCTATAATTCAACACTCGCAAGACTTGCCTGAATTCATCCTAGCTGGTCGCACCTTCAGATGTCATTTTAATGTTGCAAAAATGGAATAATAACATTGGCGAATTTGTCGTGCCAAACCCTGTCATACCTGTTCCGAACTCTGATCTCCACGATATCCTAATACCATCGTTTCTGTTGTAGTGACACGGCAGGCTCTATACTTGCTTTGCTTCAATCTTGTTAATGGGGACGCTGTAATCCGTTTCTATTCATCTCTGGCGCACAAGGTAGGACCATATTTGCAGAGCTATTGTTCGGTTTTGTAGTTCTATCGAAATATATTTCAGCTTTTAAGCTATTTGTTATTTTGCTTGTGAATTTCCAAGCTTATCTAAATTGAAGGCAGCAAATATCCTATCAGCAGTCATGGCGCGTCCGAAGTATATCCCGTTAACATAATTGACCCAACTCTCTGATTTTCATTTGTCAGTGCATCTAGCAAATTGTGTAGGCTAGGATTGTCTTTTTGTTTCACATAATCTAGAGCACATTTTCCACCTTTATATCTCAGTGAAGCTCCTCGCCGAACAGAAGCAGGCATCGACTAGGTCGATTCGTTCCTGCTTCACCAGCCGAGCCGAGATTCCGGTCCACGGCAGTCTGCAAAGGTTGTTGATGGTTATAATTATAATGCAATTAAATGCAAAGGTGCAAGCGAGCTGGACAAGAACGATGAAAATAATCCCTGGAGAGGGGAAACAAGAGGTCTCTCTACCAGTCACCTGGCTGTGTTTGGAGATTTGTGTTCGTCCTTTGTCCCTCTTGTTCCCCTTCTCCAGGGATTATTTTCATCGTTGATGGTAAGCTTCCTTATAAAGCTGTGTAATAGCAGCTTGTCCTGGGTGACTTTTTGAAATGCATTTTTATGTTTTAGAAAGTGAAATTGGCATGGGCATACTTGCAATTTGAAACCTTACCAAGCCTGTTCTGAACTTTCATCCTCTTAAGATTTGAATACTGCCGTTTCTGCTGCACACACACTGCCTACTTCGGCCAGGTAGAGACTTGATCCATATGAAGCTAAACATGTGATTATCAACTGCTCAGTGCTGTCCGTGGTGACGTTCTCTTCATGTCCATCGACTTACCACACTTGGATCGCAAGACATTTGAAAAGGAGAGCAAGTCAGCTGCTGCATGATGCTCCCAATACTGAGCAGTCGACGATCGCTTGTTCGCCCCCATATAGTTGACGACTGTACTTCAACTGTGACACTTACTTGATTCAACCTATCCTTGGTATGCTGAATGGTATGTGTAGAGCTAGTTGACTTGTGTGCACACAGTTGCAGTGCGGTATAAAACACGCCCAATTGGCAACTTTAATGCAGTCTTGAGTAGTCCGATTGATGTTTTGTTTTGGCGTGGATGTTACGTGTTATACTTTCTTCCGTCTACCGTCAATCCTAGCTGTCTGCAAAGAGTGAGTGTGAAACATGCCAGCAAGTCTCTAAAGCAGTATGTAGGGCGATTTTGGTGTATTGTCCAAGCGAGGAAGAAGAGACTGCACCGTTTTGCAGTTGCGGCTGCGACGTAGACATTAGATAGTTTTAGCTGAGCATATTTACGGTCCGCTCCGCTCAGCAGAAAAGCACGTGCATGCGCACAACGCTCAATCAGCAACGACCATTCGGTGCACAGATGCCGATGGAGCAGACAGTTCCTGCACCATGGCCACCGCCGGCTGAGCGTTATGCGCATGCCTGGTAGCATGCGCCCGGGTGCGCTGAGAACTAATGAAAATGCGCCCGGGTGCGAGGGTGCGTGTCCCACTAAGATGTGCTCGAACCTCGCGCGGCGCTTCTGGGACCACCGCGTTTTGCCGGTGGCTCGCTGTAAGCGCCGTCCCTCGGGGTGCTTTTGTGTCGCTGCACTGTCGCCCGGTCGACACCTGCGGCTTGCGCTTGGCGCGGAGAAGTCTGATGTTGGGAACAGCAGTAAGCTGCGTACGTGCTCCAGTGGAGCACGCCCATGGTCTCTTCTCCTCCTCGCGTGCGCAGTTTTTTTATGGTTTGCTATACGTATCGTAATTTTGTAATTAGCAGTACTTATAGCAAAACTGCGCGACATACGAGACAGAAGAACAAATTGGGACACATGACGAGTGCTGAAACCGACCTGAAGGTTGCTACTACAAATGTTTAGTATATAATATATGAGCACATCCATACCTCCACTCACAGAGCTCGTCCATCAACCCCGTTGTTCTTCATAGTCGTATGCCCCGCTGCGAATGCCATAGTGCAGGTCTACTTACTCGCGCACTCAGCAAACATCTTCCTTAATTGTAGTGACTTGAGCCTTGAACAACACGTCACTCTGTGCACCCTCTGCTCCGATCTGTCCAGCGCACCCTTTAATTATCGCTTTGTGTATCGAATGCCCAGCGATATCTCTTCAGCGCTGTCATTAATTATCGCTTTGTGCACCGCAAGGGCGAAATGAAATTTGCAACATTTCGTGCACAGTAGACCCGAAGTGCTTGATGACGTGTCACCGGAACCGCGCGGAGGCTCCGGTGAACAACGTCGGCACACGCGGTTTCTGAGAAATAGTGAAAAGTCAGAGACGCGAAATTTGTTTATTAACACCACCATACTTTTATGACAAAAAACAATGCTGCAACAGATTGACGCGGATGCATCGGTTTTTTATAAGCACTGCGCATGTTTTCGTGCGAGGTTATCAGTTGATTCTTATAAAAAGCGAGGAATTGCTCGCTGACGCTCTCTTTGGTAACCACCAATATGCCACGCGTATCAATTCCGGAGCATAATAAATTCACCACCCTGTCTGAGCAGGGCCTATCGCAAAGAGCGATAGCCAGGTTAAGCGGCCGCCCGGTGTCGACCGGGCGACAGTGCGGTGGCACAAAAGCACCCCGAGTGACGGCGCTTACAGCGCGCCACCGGCGAAACGCGGAAGTCCCAGACGTGCCACGTGAGGGTCGAGCACATCTTAATAGGACCCGCACCCTCGCACCCCGGCGCATTTTCATTAGTTCTCAGGGTCCCTCCAGGTGGAGCAGCCTGTGTCGATGGCCACGCGTTCCGGTGTTCGGGTTTCATTCCGTGCTGAAGTACGTTCGGCAGCGCCAGTCGGCGACGGAGTTATCTGCAAACATTAACCACCTGACTCTGCAGATTCCACACCCGGCCGAAGAAAATGCACCTACAAGGACAAGCCTCCCTCGGACAAGCCTCCTTCGGACAAGCCTCCTTCGGACAAGCCTTCTTCGGACAAGCCATCGTCTGCTCTAGAAACGAGGAGAGAAGCAACCGGTCACAGCAAGTGACAGCGACACCACCCACGCCAACGACAGAGGCGGCACCAAGGACACGACTACAAAAGAGGCGCACACGGCATCGGCAGTGGCAGTCGGCGACGGAGTTATCTGTAAACATTAACCACCTGACTCTGCAGATTCCACACCCGGCCGAAGAAAGTGCGCATACAGGACAAGCCTCCCTCGGACAAGTCTCCCTCGGACAAGCCTCCTCGATAACATCTCCTCGGACAAGCCTCCCTCGTACAAGCCATCGACTGCCTATGAAACGAGGAGAGAAGCAACCAGTCACAGCAAGTGACAGCGACACCACCCACGCCAACGACAGAGGCGGCACCAAGGACACGACTACAAAAGAGGCACGCACGGCATCGGCAGTGGCAGTCGGCGACGGAGTTATCTGTAAACATTAACCACCTGACTCTGCAGATTCCACACCCGGCCGAAGAAAGTGCGCCTACGAGACAGCCTCCTCGGACAAGCCTCCTCGGACAAGCCTCCTCGGACAAGCCTCCTCGGACAAGCCTACCTCGTACAAGCCATTGACTGCTCTAGAAACGAGGAGAGAAGCAACCAGTCACAGCAAGTGACAGCGACACCACCCACGCCAACGACAGAGGCGGCACCAAGGACACGACTACAAAGAGGCACACACGGCATCGGCAGTGGCAGTCGGCGACGGAGTTATCTGTAAACATTAACCACCTGACTCTGCAGATTCCACACCCGGCCGAAGAAAGTGCGCCTACGAGGACAAGCCTCCCTCGGACAAGCCTCCCTTGGACAAGCTCTCCTCGGACAAGTCTCCCTCGGACAAGCCTCCCTCGAACAAGCCTCCCTCGGACAAGCCTCCTCGTACAAGCCATCGACTGCTCTAGAAACGAGGAGAGAAGCAACCAGTCACAGCAAGTGACAGCGACACCACCCACGCCAACGACAGAGGCGGCACCAAGGACACGACTACAAAAGAGGCACACACGGCATCGGCAGTGGCAGTCGGTGACGGAGTTATCTGTAAACATTAACCACCTGACTCTGCAGATTCCACACCTGGCCGAAGAAAGTGCGCCTACAAGGACAAGCCTCCCTCGGACAAGCTTCCCTCAGACAAGTCTCCCTCATACAAGCCTCCTCGGACAAGCCTCCCTCGGACAAGCCTCCCTCGTACAAGCCATCGACTGCTCTAGAAACGAGGAGAGAAGCAACCAGTCCACAGCAAGTGACAGCGACACCACCCACGCCAACGACAGAGGCGGCACCAAGGACACGACTACAAAGAGGCACACACGGCATCGGCAGTGGCGGTCGGCGACGGAGTTATCTGTAAACATTAACCACCTGACTCTGCAGATTCCACACCCGGCCGAAGAAAGTGCGCCTACAAGGACAAGCCTCCCTCGGACAAGCTCTCCCTCGGACAAGCCTCCCTCGGACAAGCCTCCATCGGACGAGCCTCCCTCGTACAAGCCATCGACTGCTCTAGAAACGAGGAGAGAAGCAACCAGTCACAGCAAGTGACAACGAAACCACCCACGCCAACGACAGAGGCGGCACCAAGGACACGACTACAAAAGAGGCACACACGGCATCGGCAGTGGCAGTCGGCGACGGAGTTATCTGTAACACATTAACCACCTGACTCTGCAGATTCCACACCCGGCCGAAGAAAGTGCGCCTACAAGGACAAGCCTCCCTCGGACAAGCCTCCCTCGGACAAGCGTTTCTCGTACAAGCCATCGACTGCTGTAGAAACGAGGAGAAAGCAACCAGTCACAGCAAGTGACAGCGGAAACCACCCACGCCAACGACAGAGGCGGCACCAAGGACACGACTACAAAAGAGGCACACACGGCATCGGCAGTGGCAATCGGCAACGGAGTTATCTGTAAACATTAACCACCTGACTCTGCAGATTCCATACCCGGCCGAAGAAAGTGCGCCTACAAAGACAAGCCTCTTCGGACAAGCCTCCCTCGGACAAGCCTCCTTCGGACAAGCCTCCTTCGGACGAGCCATCGTCTGCTCTAGAAACGAGGAGAGAAGCAACCGGTCACAGCAAGTGACAGCGACACCACCCACGCCAACGACAGAGGCGGCACCAAGGACACGACTACAAAAGAGGCACACACGGCATCGGCAGTGGCAGTCGGCGACGGAGTTATCTGTAAACAATAACCACCTGACTCTGCAGAATCCACACCCGGCCGAAGAAAGTGCGCCTACGAGGACAAGCCTCCTCGGACAAGCCTCCATTGGACAAGTCTCCCTCGGACAAGTCTCCCTCGGACAAGCCTCCCTCGGACAAGCCTCCTCGGACAAGCCTCCCTCGTACAAGCCATCGACTGCTCTAGAAACGAGGGAGAAGCAACCAGTCACAGCAAGTGACAGCGAAACCACCCACGCCAACGACAGAGGCGGCACCAAGGACACGACTACAAAGAGGCACACACGGCATCGGCAGTGGCAGTCGGTGACGGAGTTATCTGTAAACATTAACCACCTGACTCTGCAGATTCCACACCTGGCCGAAGAAAGTGCGCCTACAAGGACAAGCCTCCCTCGGACAAGCTTCCTCAGACAAGTCTCCCTCATACAAGCCTCCCTCGGACAAGCCTCCCTCGGACAAGCCTCCCTCGTACAAGCCATCGACTGCTCTAGAAACGAGGAGAGAAGCAACCAGTCACAGCAAGTGACAGCGACACCACCCACGCCAACGACAGAGGCGGCACCAAGGACACGACTACAAAAGAGGACACACGGCATCGGCAGTGGCAGTCGGCGACGGAGTTATCTGTAAACATTAACCACCTGACTCTGCAGATTCCACACCGGCCGAAGAAAGTGCGCCTACAGGGACAAGCCTCCCTCGGACAAGCCTCCCTCGGACAAGCCTCCCTCGGACAAGCCTCCATCGGACAAGCCTCCCTCGTACAAGCCATCGACTGCTCTAGAAACGAGGAGAGAAGCAACCAGTCACAGCAAGTGACAACGAAACCACCCACGCCAACGACAGAGGCGGCACCAAGGACACGACTACAAAAGAGGCACACACGGCATCGGCAGGTGGCAGTCGGCGACGGAGTTATCTGCTAAACATTAACCACCTGACTCTGCAGATTCCACACCCGGCCGAAGAAAGTGCGCCTACAAGGACAAGCCTCCCTCGGACAAGCCTCCCTCGGACAAGCGTTTCTCGTACAAGCCATCGACTGCTGTAGAAACGAGGAGAGAAGCAACCAGTCACAGCAAGTGACAGCGAAACCACCCACGCCAACGACAGAGGCGGCACCAAGGACACGACTACAAAAGAGGCACACACGGCATCGGCAGTGGCAATCGGCAACGGAGTTATCTGTAAACATTAACCACCTGACTCTGCAGATTCCATACCCGGCCGAAGAAAGTGCGCCTACAAAGACAAGCCTCTCGGACAAGCCTCCCTCGGACAAGCCTCCTTCGGACAAGCCTCCTTCGGACGAGCCATCGTCTGCTCTAGAAACGAGGAGAGAAGCAACCGGTCACAGCAAGTGACAGCGACACCACCCACGCCAACGACAGAGGCGGCACCAAGGACACGACTACAAAAGAGGCACACACGGCATCGGCAGTGACAGTCGGCGACGGAGTTATCTGTAAACAATAACCACCTGACTCTGCAGAATCCACGCGGCCGAAAAGTGCGCCTACGAGGACAAGCCTCCCTCGGACAGCCTCCATTGGACAAGTCTCCCTCGGACAAGTCTCCCTCGGACAAGCCTCCCTCGGACAAGCCTCCTCGGACAAGCCTCCCTCGTACAAGCCATCGACTGCTCTGAGGAAACGAGGAAGAGAAGCAACCAGTCACAGCAAGTGACAGCGACACCACCCACGCCAACGACAGAGGCGGCACCAAGGACACGACTACAAAGAGGCACACACGGCATCGGCAGTGGCAGTCGGTGACGGAGTTATCTGTAAACATTAACCGCTTGACTCTGCAGATTCCACACCTGGCCGAAGAAAGTGCGCCTGCAGGTGACAAGCCTCCCTCGGACAAGCTTCCTCAGACAAGTCTCCCTCATACAAGCCTCCCTCGGACAAGCCTCCCTCGGACAAGCCCTCCCTCGTACAAGCCATCGACTGCTCTAGAAACGAGGAGAGAAGCAACCAGTCACAGCAAGTGACAGCGACACCACCCACGCCAACGACAGAGGCGGCACCAAGGACACGACTACAAAAGAGGCACACACGGCATCGGCAGTGGCAGTCGGCGACGGAGTTATCTGCAAGCATTAACCACCTGACTCTGCAGATTCCACCCGGCCGAAGAAAGTGCGCCTACAAGGACAAGCCTCCCTCGGACAAGCCTCCTCGGACAAGCCTCCCTCGGACAAGCCTCCATCCGGACAAGCCTCCCTCGTACAAGCCATCGACTGCTCTAGAAACGAGGAGAGAAGCAACCAGTCACAGCAAGTGACAGCGAAACCACCCACGCCAACGACAGAGGCGCTCCAAGGACACGACTACAAAAGAGGCACACACGGCATCGGCAGTGGCAGTCGGCGACGGAGTTATCTGTAAACATTAACCACCTGACTCTGCAGATTCCACACCCGGCCGAAGAAAGTGCGCCTACAAGGACAAGCCTCCTCGGACAAGCCTCCCTCGACACGGCGTTGTTCTCGTACAAGCCATCGACTGCTGTAGAAACGAGGAGAGAAGCAACCAGTCACAGCAAGTGACAGCGAAACCACCCACGCCAACGACAGAGGCGGCACCAAGGACAGACTACAAAAGAGGCACACGCGGCATCGGCAGTGGCAATCGGCAATGGAGTTATCTGTAAACATTAACCACCTGACTCTGCAGATTCCATACCCGGCCGAAGAAAGTGCGCCTACAAAGACAAGCCTCTCTCGGACAAGCCTCCCTCGGACAAGCCTCCTTCGGACAAGCCTCCTTCGGACGAGCCATCGTCTGCTCTAGAAACGAGGAGAGAAGGAACCGGTCACAGCAAGTGACAGCGACACCACCCACGCCAACGACAGAGGCGGCACCAAGGACACGACTACAGAGAACACACACGGCATCGGCAGTGGCAGTCGGCGACGGAGTTATCTGTAAACAATAACCACCTGACTCTGCAGATTCCACACCCGGCCGAAGAAAGTGCGCCTACGAGGACAAGCCTCCCTCGGACAAGCCTCCATTGGACAAGTCTCCCTCGGACAAGTCTCCCTCGGACAAGCCTCCCTACGGACAAGCCTCCTCGGACAAGCCTCCCCTCGTACAAGCCATCGACTGCTCTAGAAACGAGGAGAGAAGCAACCAGTTACAGCAAGTGACAGCGACACCACCCACGCCAACGACAGAGGCGGCACCATGGACACGACTACAAAGAGTTTCACTCGGCATCGGCAACGGCAGTCGGTGACGGAGTTATCTGCAAACATTAACCACCTGACTCTGCAGATTCCACACCCGGTCGAAGAAAGTGCGCCCGGGGACAAGCCTCCCTCGGACAAGTCTCCCTCGGACAAGCCTCCTCGGATAAGCCTCCAGTCGGACAAGCCTCCCTCGGACAAGCCCTCCCTTGGACGAGCCTCCCTCGTACAAGCCATCGACTGCTCTAGAAACGGGGAGAGAAGCAACCAGTCACAGCAAGTGACGCAGCGACACCACCCACGCCAACGACAGAGGCGGCACCAAGGACACGACTACAAAGAGTTTCACTCGGCATCGGAAGTGGCAGTC
Organism: Ixodes ricinus; assembly: GCA_037355805.1. NCBI lineage: Eukaryota > Metazoa > Arthropoda > Arachnida > Ixodida > Ixodidae > Ixodes > Ixodes ricinus. Next base: position 20,689 of record JAZHYW010034293.1, on the reverse strand, counting down.
GGCGACGGAGTTATCTGCAAACATTAACCACCTGACCCAGCAGGATTCCACACCCGGTCGAAGAAAGTGCGCCTACAAGGACAAGCCTCCCTCGGGGACAAGCCTCCTCGGACAAGCCTCCCTCGGACAAAGCCTCCCTCGTACAAGCCATCGACTGCTCTAGAAACGAGGAGAGAACAACCAGTCACAGCAAGTGACAGCGACACCACCCACGCCAACGACAGAGGCGGCACCAAGGACACGACTACAAAAGAGGCACACACGGCATCGGCAGTGGCAGTCGGCGACGGAGTTATCTGACAACATTAACCACTTGACTCTGCAGATTCCACACCCGGTCGAAGATTGCAGACGCCTCCCTCGGACAAGCCTCCCTCGGACAAGCCTCCCCGTACAAGCCATCGACTGCACTAGAAACGAGGAGAGAAGCAACCAGTCACAGCAAGTGACAGCGACACCACCCACGCCAACGACAGAGGCGGCACCAAGGACACGACTACAAAAGAGGCACACACAGGCATCGGCAGTGGCAGTCGGCGACGGAGTTATCTGCAAACATTAACCACTTGACTCTGCAGATTCCACACCCGGTCGAAGAAAGTGCGCCTACAAGGACAAGCCTCCCTTGGACAAGTCTCCCTCGGACAAGCCTCCCTCGGATAAGCCTCCGTCGGACAAGCCTCCTCGGACAAGCCTCCCTCGGACAAGCCTCCCTCGGACAAGCCATCGACTGCTCTAGAAACGAGGAGAGAAGCAACCAGTCACAGCAAGTGACAGCGACACCACCCACGCCAACGACAGAGGCGGCACCAAGGGACACGACTACAAAAGAGGCACACACGGCATCGGCAGTGGCAGTCGGCGACGGAGTTATCTGCATACATTAACCACCTGACTCTGCAGATTCCACACCCGGTCGAAGAAAGTGCGCCTACAAGGACAAGCCTCCCTCGGACAAGTCTCCCTCGGACAAGCCTCCCTCGGACAACGCACTCCCTCGGACAAGCCTCCCTCGGACAAGCCTCCCTCGTACAAGCCATCGACTGCTCTAGAAACGAGGAGAGAAGCAACCAGTCACAGCAATTGACAGCGACACCACCCACGATAACGACAGAGGCGGCACCAAGGACACGACTACAAAGAGTTTCACACGGCATCGGCAGTGGCAGTCGGCGACGGAGTTATCTGCAAACATTAATCACCTGACTCTGCAGATCCCACACCCGGTCGAAGAAAGTGCGCCTACAAGGACAAGCCTCCCTCGGACAAGCCTCCCTCGGTCAAGTCTCCCTCGAGCAAGCCTCCCTCGGACAAGCCTCCCTCGGACAAGCCTCCCTCGGACAAGCCTCCCTCCATACAAGCCATCGACTGCTCTGGAAACGAGGAGAGAAGCAACTGGTCACAGCGAGTGACAGCGGCAGCACCCACGCCAACGACAGAGGCGGCACCAAGGACACGACTACAAAAGGGCACGCACGGCATCGGTAACGGCAGTCGGTGTTGGAGTTATCTGTAGCCATTAACCACCTGGCTGCAGGTAAGAACACTTTCATTATCTAATTTAAACACTCAACTCCCGTCGCCGACTGCTGACTGTTGATTGCCGGCCGCTGATTTCCCATTACTGATTACTGATTGAAGTGTCACTGAAATGTCGAAAAACGACAATACCGATTACTTATGGTTCACACTGTAAAACATCCACACACTCTTAAAAAAAGAGTACTGTAGTACCCTCCTTAAGGGGCAACCGACTTGCACACAGGGCAACCCCTTTTGGAGGTAACGTTACCCCTGCAACGAGGGTGCAAACTTACTCCCTGGGTTATGGTGCAACAATGCCTCCTTTTGGAGGAGACCTTAGTTCCTTTTGGGGTTAAAAGCGGATCCTTCCAAATTCAGGTTTCGCTTCCTTTAGGGGAAGCTTCAACCCCCTTGGAGAGGTAAGACGACATATTTGAGGGGGCTGCTTTTACCTCCTTTTGGAGGCAACAGCACCGCTTTGGGGAGCTGGTTTTCGCTCCATATAGAGGGAACAGTTGCCCCACTTACGGGGCAATAGTACACGCCCTAGTTTCAACTTTCCCCCCTATGGAGGAACTATAATCCACTTTGGGGTTAAATGTACACGATGAGAAAAACAGCTAAGAAAAAATGTCTCATTAAAACGTTGGTTTGGGCTAGTTGGTCCATGGTAGGTATAAGGTTTAAAAGCGCAAACAGACAGGGACAATAGAAAATAACACAAACGACAGGGACAAGGCGCTACTCTCAACTGATTTATTGCAAGATCGGTGAACGCTTATATAGACAACTCATCTACCATTCACATTTCGAACAACGCCAACAGCCAATAAAACACTTTACAGGCACCCATCTAGATACGTCACTTCTTTATCTAGTAGGCTAACAGATGGCGCGCTGATGCACATGTCATTCTTTTTAATGAAGTAGGCTTCTATAATCTCGCGCTCTGTTTTTTCTTTCGCTTTTTTCAAGAACGTCGTTGACTCTAAAAGTGGTTCACAGCCACAACGCTTACAATGCTCAGACAGGTGACCCCCGAATTGTTGCGTACAGCTAGTTTGTGTTCTCTGGCCCTCTCATTGAAACAGCGTCCTGTTTGTCCTATATAAACTTTCCCGCAACTAAGCGGTATTTCGTAGATGACGTTAGTGACACAGTCAGTATATTGGCTTACATGCTTCTTGGAGCACAGAACTTTCTTTTTCCTAGTCATTATCGGACAAATCTTTGCCAGTTTGCAGGGCGCAGAAAAAACAATGTTAACATTGTATCTGCCGGCAATCTTTTTTATGTTGTGTGAAACTTTGTGCATGTACGGAATGACATGCACTCTTTTTTATCTTTTTTTGTGATACTACCATTCTGGTGATTCTTTTGTTTGATTTTTTGAAGCAGGCTTTCACAGACACTAGAAATCAGCCACGAAGGGAACCCTGCATTCCGTAGCCTTTCTATCTGCATATCAAAGCTAGTCGACATTTGGTGATTGCAACTTTTTGCGAATGCTGCCTGGAGGCAGGTTACAGCGATTCCCCGCTTAATGAGCTTAGACTGAGCACTGTCAAACGACACTAGGCTCTTCTTTGACCGCGGTTTGTACATCCAACAAAAATGGTCTCCAGAAAAATGTATCAGAAGATCTAAGAACTGGATGCGCTTGTCATCTGGCATCTCCCAAGTGAACTTCAGACCTCCTGACGCCTCTGTGAAGGCTGCGACAACTTTCGCAACAACTTCATCCAAATTAACATCAGTATTTAAAATTACAAGAAAATCATCAACATACCTAAACGTCCTTACAATACGTAATTGTGCGAGACACTTCAGAGATCCGCTTGTCCAACGAGGCTAAAAAATGTCACATAAAATTGGGGCAACGGACGAACCAACAGTTGAGAGTAGCGCCTTGTCCCTGTCGTTTGTGTTATTTTCTATTGTCCCTGTCTGTTTGCGCTTTTAAACCTTATACTTAGCTCAAAAAACGCGGACTACGAAGAACAAACACGACAGGACAGTGCTGTCCTGTCGTGTTTGTTCTTCGTAGTCCGCGCTTTCTGAGCTGTTTTCCCCATCATGTATAACATCAACCAACTGGCCCAGTTCACCACCTTATTACAGGTTAAGTGTACACTTGATGGAATCACTTTTCCCCCTAAAGGAAGGTACTATGGCCCTTTGTGGGTGTGATAGTACATGCTTCAAGGGTGGGCCTTATAATAGATGAAGACGGCACTAGTTCTGAAAGTAAATGACAATGTTTTATTGTGGCTGTCACAAACAAAATGGCATAAAAATCAATGGCATGACTAGACATCTTATAAAAGTTCTAAGCGCAATAAAGGCATTTGGAACAACACTTTCGGGACTCTAGTTCGCGACAGTCAATAAAATTATCACAAAAAGTGCATAAACAATCAGTGTCTACCCGGCAAATAACAGTGAATGCTTGGAACACTGCTTGGAATAGCGAAGCTTCATCAGGGTGAACTCAAATGACGGAGTCTTGTACAAACCAGAATCAAAATGAACGCACTGTGATATAACATACATTCAGTATCACACATATTGCAAAAAGCAATACAAACCAAGACATGACTAGTAATGACTAGTGCGTTGCAACTCAAGGACAGCAGTACACTATGCCCGTCCTATCCACAGTAGTGGAATGAATGCTGGAGTAGAGGAAAGCAGACTCTGGGATTTGCTCTTCTAATGTGGAAAGAAGAAAGGGCTCGTATCTCCTGCTGCTAATGAGCTACAACAAACTACCGCGAGGGCCAAAGGGATCTAACCCACTTCAAATGAATTGCAAAAATCAGTTTTGACCATCTTGTATTTAAACCCTGCAAGCCATCAAAAACCATCTTGTATTTAAACCTTGCAAGCACAAATCTCTGTGAACATAAAACCACAACCCTCAAATGCTTTCAGGCACCGAGTATGAAGTAGACTGAAATAAATTAAGTATGCCAATGCTGCACAAAGCAAAAAGCAGTGATTTTGGAAATTACAAAAATGTGACTATAAAGCAATATCATTGCCCTTCTGTAACTCTCAGAATCAACCATCCTGCCTTATGTCAGACAAAAAAAAAGCATTAAACAGACGACATAAAAAAATTCCTAAACCTGCATAAAAAGGCATTAAAAAAGAAAATACTTTTTGGCATTTCTTTTAGGTTTGAAAGCAATGTGTTGCACGTGACTCCACATTTGAGTGTTTCAGAGCAATTAAGTACTCCAATGCAATGAATCTGCACCTGAACTGGTGATGGTACTCAAAGTTAAAGATGAAGTAGAGGCAGAATGCAACCAGGACTGCCTCAGCAGGCGACGCGGCTTCGAGGTCTCCCTCCAGTGCCACATAGCTGGGCACCTCAGGATTAATTAGGCTTGAGCTGACAGCCACCGGGTAGATTGCACTGCCTGCCTGGAACCAAAAAATGTGGAAATCATGTGATATGAAATTGAAACCTATCATCCCCAATTTAAAGAAACTGTGAAAAAATATTAGATTTTTCTAAGACGCATTTGGAGCATTTGATGGGCCACTGATTCCGGCATTGAAAAGCATCAACCATACTTACCAGACGTGACCAGTTTAACTGTTGACTAACCACCATTGACTAAAATTATCACATGGCGGGTGGTAATCGTAGATTAGTAAGCACTTTGTATTCACCGGTCATGTTTAAATTTGTCCCCCGATTTACTTAGGTGACTAACAAATCTTAGTCAAAGGGGTACAACTACTGTAGCAGGTTAGTATTGACAAGTGCTGATTGTTGGGCGAGTTGGTATTGCACGTGAAAAAAAAACATGATTGCGCTTTAAGACAAGGACAGAGGAAGAACATACACCACAGAGCGCTACACCACATTAGCTACTCAGCACCACAGCCGACTCCCATGACCGCCAACCCTAACTGCCGAACTTCGGCAAATATGCAAATATTTTTGCCGAAGTGCTTTGCCAGATTAAAATTGAATGTATGTTTTATTTAGACATGAGAAGAACAGCACACAAGGACGAAAACACAAAAAAGAACACACCGAAAAAGACACACTCAAGCGCCTTGTGTGTCTTACTCTAATTTATTTACTCGAAGTATACCCTCAATTTTCTCTGGAAAATGAACGAACACCACACACACACAAAGAAAATATAAAAATCAAGAGCCTCATTTCAAGTGCCCAAATGCGAACAAGAACATCAAAATAAAATATCTGACTACGCTTACCTGCAGTAAACAGTGTTAAGAACTGTCACGAGATGCGTCCAAGGTAGCAGGCATCCAGTACCCTTGACGAAATCAGCCTACAACGTTGACGCAGGACGAAAGAAATATATTCAATCAACTTCAAATAATGCAAACTTGAGCCATCTAACTCGCCTACTGAATGATCAGACTTTTAGAAATGCCTGATCACACGCAAAGAAAATGCCAAGACAACAATATAACTGCTAGTCTCCCTGCCGGCAATAACTTAATGACCTTATTCCGTAATATACTACTATTAATGTTTGCGAAGCGCACGAATAATTTCTAACTGCCGAATGTCGAACTTCGGCAAATATGTAAATATTTTTGCCGAAGTCATTTGCCAGATTAAAATTGAATGTATGTTTTATTTAGACATGAGAAGAACAGCACACAAGGACGAAAACACAAAAAAAGACACACCGAAAAAGACACACGCAAGCGCCTTGTGTGTCTTACTCTAATTTATTTACTCGAAGTATACCATCAATTTTCTCTCAGAAATGAACGAACAGCACACACACAAAGTAAACATAAAAATCAAGAGCCCCATTTCAAGTGCACAAATGGGAACAAGAAAATCAAAATAAAATATCGGACTACGCTTACCTGCAGTAAACAGTGTTAAGAACTGTCACGAGATGAGTCCAAGGTAGCAGGCATCCAGTACCCTCGACGAAATCACCCTACAACGTTGCCGCAGGACGAAAGAAATATATTCAATCAACTTCAAATAATGCAAACTTGAGCCATATCTAACTCGCCTACTGAATGATCAGACTTTTAGAAATGCCTGATCACACGCAAAGAAAATGCCAAGACAACAATATAATTGCTAGTCTCGCTGCCGGTAACAACTTAATGACCTTATTCCGTAATATACTACTATTAATATTTGTGAAGCGCACGAATAATTAGCTCAGACATTTATATTCGGTATTTCAAGGTAACGTGACGTTTTACAAAAATGTTTATTGAACCTCGTTAAATTAAGAAACAAAAAAAACATTGATATTAAAAATCAGTGCTTAACACTGACTTTTACAAATATCAACGACGTTGAGAATTAATCACGCCGGTTGGCCGGTGCCGCCAATGAATGCCTGATCGACTCCTGCTCTGCGAAAAACAAACAACAACAATCTTATGAGATTTTCAAATATTTTATCAGATCCTCAATTTAACGTCGGACGCGACACACCAAAGGCCCCAAAAAGAGAAAACCTCCTACCCCCTCCCGCTCTAAAAGCGCATTCACACCGGCGATGTAAGCAGTCGCGCGATGCGACTAGATCGCATCGCAAAATAATTAGATGGTCACACTGGCGTGCGCGATGAGCGAGTCCAACGCCTTCGTTGGCGAGTCTTTCTCGAAAAACTCTCGCTCCGAACGCCGTTGATTGGCTCAGCCGCTCCGCGACTAAATCGCATCGCACAAAGTCGGGTCAGCAAGCGACTGCTCAAATCGCGTCGCTTTTGCCCGCGATGGTCGCTTTTGCGATGAAAGTGATCGCGCGACTAGATCGCATCGCCGGTGTGAACGCGCCTTAAACGTAGGCGACCCCCGATTCACAAGGCGTCTTGTCGCCCGGCCGCCCGGCTCCAGGCTCGCCGGGCCGCCGCTCTCCCCCTTCCTCCACCCGCACACACATACACCGGGAAAAGCTCCTGGCTACGCCACTGGTTAGCGTATGTCAATCTTCTAAATATGCGCTAGTGCAAGCGACAGTCATTCTAGTTCTTGCTTTTTATGAACTTCGATGGTCTAAACCGTGTCTGCGTTCGCGCCACACAATAATTTCATCGAACGCTCGACGCCTTCAAACGTGAAAACATGTCCGCCACCCCTTTGTCTAAGGAAGACGGGGGTCGCCTTCCCGGGGCCGTCATAACCGAAGCCAAGTGTCGCCCGGGCAGAACATTTTCCTACCTGCATACGGTGCACACGACTTGGATCTTCGACTGAAGTCAATGCAGCGCTCTCGGTGACTTCGTAAGAAGAGACTGAGCCGAACAGAACAATAAAGAACGTTCCTACGCTGGGACGCCTCCGTCGAACGTTCGAGAAGAAAGACCGTTATGACCGGAGGGGAGCGTCGGCGGAGAACGCGCTCGGCACCGGGCAGGCGCTCGCCCACGCATGCGCGAAGAATGACGTGTCATACGAGGAGACCAATTAGCGAACTCGTTTGCGCCTTTCCACAGCCAATCGCAGCGCCCAAACGAAGGTGCACCCTCTGGGAGGTAATATTTACCTCGTTGCTGCTCCCTCGCGGCGAACTTCACCTTGTAGCAACGCATGCTTAATAGAGGGCGCTAGTGTCTGCTGCGCCTGAGGAGGTAACAAGCGGAGCGCTTCCCCTGGCCGGGAGGAGGGTGGTAAAGGCGGTCTGTTACCTCCTTTTGGTCCCTTTTTTTCTAACAGTAAAATAAGAAGAAAGTGTATTACAATGTAACGATTGTCACTTCAAGTACCACCTAGGACCTTGCTCAGGAGTAACCGAAATTGCCCTCGGAGAGAAGAAACCAGGATTTAAAGAATTATGGAAGTGTCAAACATATAAGGGGCAAGGTTAAGAACTCGAAGCACACTTGAAGACGGACTGCCCAATGACGAAAAGCTGGATGTGGAGCAACAACTGACTCAGATATAGTGTATGTTGAACGTGCTCGCACCACTCAAACAGCAAGTCGATGATTTAGTCACAATGAAACAAACTATGATGGACATAGAGAAGTCTGTGCAATCGATGTCGGGCAGCTATGATGAGCTGCTTAAGAAAGTGAAAGACCATGATAGCGAGATCAAAGATCTAAAGAAGAGGGTGAGTGTACTTGAAAAAAAGAAAAGAAATGACTAAACGAATCAACTAAAAGAAGAGATAAACAAGCTAGAAAAATACGGACGTAGAAATAACCTCGAAGTACACGGACTGGCCGAATCTCTAAAGGAAAACCTTCTAGAAAAGCTGAACAAACTCGCCGACCAGATAAAAGTGCTTAGACTAACTACAGATAACGTAGAAGCAGTTCACCGCATCGCCACTAAAACAAAGAAGACACCCATGGTGATAGTACACTCTTAGAAAAAAGGGTATCAATAGTCCTCCCTTAGGGGAGGAACGGTCTTGTAACCTATGTTCCTTCAGAAAGGGAGAAACTTTCGTCCCCGAAGCAGGGGAGCAACTAGTTCCTCCGTCGCCTGCATCTCATTATGGCGGCCCTGAATCGAGCAAATCGAGCTCAATAAGGCTTAACGAGGACGCTACGTCTCTTGTACGGGACGAGAGGAGCAGCAAATAAAAGCGTAACACGAGCTTTCCGCGAACTGTGTTTATTTCCGAAGCCAGATTCCCCCACAGGTACAGAAACTTGCGTTTCGAAAGCAGTTACTCAGTCTTCTCGCCGACAGCACTGCGATGTTAAACGGAGACAACCGATACCTAGTTAACTTCGCGCACTTCACGTCTTACCTTTGATGTTCCTCGAGTCACAATTCCTTCGTCAACCGCACATCACGGAGGAATGGCAAACTCAATCCGCGAAACCAAAAGCCGCCCTCAAAAGAACAAACTCGAAGCCGCTGTTTATCGCGTAGCGTGAAAGAAGGTTAAATCGCTTGCCACCAGATGGCAGGGTCAAGCAGAGTAATTGCAAGTAGCTAGGCTAGGTGGCGCTAGGTACAGCCCAATTCATGTTCTACAAAAAGTATTTTTATCTTCTCAGGCCACCATTACGCTTCGGGATCTTCGGGAACCTCTACAATACACACACTACGCATACTACAAGCATCAGGTGAACATACATTGAGCACATACACAAACATTGCAGATACAAACATCAATACAACGGCACACTAACACGAACACTATACCCGAGCTCTGCGTTTCCGTCTTTTATACTGGTCGTTTTGAACGTTCGGAATTTCTCGGTGACTGAATAAGCAACAAAAAATATTCCCAGCATGTTGATTTTTTTACAGCAATGTCATACCTCTGAGAGTATTTTGAATGGCTCAGGGGATGAATCTCTTATTAAAAAGCAAGCGCTCGATCATGCCGTAATTATTTGAAAGCCAATAAATCAAGCCGCTCCAATGCGGTTCGAGCCATGAGTTTGTTTCCCCGCACGGCACGTCGTAGCCTGTATTTCTATTGTAGTGTTTGTTTTTCTATTTGTGCTGTTCGCGCAAGGCTGCAATTGCCGTCTTGAATTAATCTCTGTAGAGCGGATATTCACTCAGCTGGAAGCGATGCTTCACGGGCTGAGAAATCGCTTTTCGATCAACTTGAATGCAGTCAAAGCCGCGACTTGCGGCAGGTGTTAACTGCACGGAGCTACGCCGTGGCGAGCTCGAAAACTTCTAGCGCTCATCCCAGCGCGCCACTTGGAGGGCAGTTTCTCCAGGAACCGTAGTATATATAAACAGCAAAATAAAGGGTAGCTTTTTTTTAATGCTAAAATTCCACATTGTAAATACGCGTATACGCACTTTCCGTCACGATTTCGTACTGTTCAGTCCTTTCCCTAGAGCGCAATCGCTTTCGGGGACGAGACAACCGACAGTCACATTGGCCACTGTACGATAGGAGCTTACTGTTCAGACCAGCATTCCGACATGACTATCCGCACTCCGCACGTCGATCGATTGCACCTAATCCCTCGAGTGGTATTAAACTTTTTAATGTAAAGCGGAATGTCAACCTGCGACACCCCGCCCCCTCCGATCACGGCCCGACCAGCGGCATCAATGCCCGACAGTTTACGTCATCTCATCTTGTTGTTACACCACTGATACGCGAACACACGATCACATCGGCGATAATTCCGGTCTTCTGTTCACAACCCACAACACTGCCGTCGATGTTGCTGCTATGTTGCTGACACGCACAAATACAGAACCACGTTGAACGCCGGTTGCACTCGGCATCGGAAAATAGAACCGAACTCAGCACGGAAGGCACCCAGGCAGCCGGCAGCAAAACCTGCCAGTCTTGGACGCAGTTTCTGCGATTTCCATAACGTCGAAAACGTCGACACATTTCCGCGTGGTTTCGCTACTGTAGCTCCGCGTGAGTCCCGCAATCCCCGCAATCCGGAGACGGCCATTCTACCCAGTGTACGTGGCGCTGCTGGCACTGCTCCGGAACTTCGCTGTTTCTAGCGGCTTCGTTTGCTCGTTTGATAAAATTACTGGTAAAAACGTCAACGCAACCGAAATGTTCTGCACGTTTGGACTAGAAGACGGAATTGCAGGCTGCCTTCGCTGCCGCTGAAGCTCAATCAACTCAACAGCATTTATTAAACAACGTGCGCAACCTGCTCGAAAAACGAAACCGAAAGAAGATGAGTCGGGAGGGCGAGAGCTTCCTCCCGTCTGCTTGGAGAAGGAGGAAAACGTCTCGTTCCTCCCTTCTTCTCGTGTCCGCTTGGGGGCGCGTCAGTAGAAGGGAGGAAGACGCGCCGTTGCTACTTTTTTCCTCCATTTTTCTTAGAGTGTACGCTTTATTAACCGAAACGGTCGAGATGCGTGGCTTAAATATAAGCAGAAGCTGAGGACTAGCGCAAAAGTAGATAACGTCTATCAAGAAGAGAACTCGACCGCTTCAAACCGAAAGTTGTTCTTTGATGTCAAAACAAAAGCAAAACACCTCGGGTACAAGTTTATCTGGCTTAAAAAAGGATGCTCGTGTGTCCGAAAACGAGGAGGCGACCCGACTTTAAGAATCGAGCATGAAAGTGACTTTGCGAAAATTAAATAATGAAGTAAATTCAGTAATTCACCATATTAGACATGGAAAGGAAACAAACGTGTCTTTCTTTTGAAAACTGGTGCGATAGTATAAACGCTACTGTCAACAAGTTTCGCTTTGCTCTTCTACCCACATGTTCACAACGACGTCAAGTTTCAGACAGTATTGACCCACGCCATTTTATTAATAAAGTTACGCAAAAATTTGGATGAAAAATAGCGGGTTATTGTTGATGTTTGGCTACAGATACTCTAAGAATAATCTATGGTGGTCCTTCTGTGTCTCCAGCCTGAAGTGCAGAACATGTGGAGTGCAATCTCTGTATATGTGGTGCGTTTTTATTTAGTATTTCTGCCCCTATTTCTTCCGCGCCTTTCTTTCTAGCGGAGCGATGGACGAAGACTGCAAGATTGCCCTTCCTTGTTGCTTTATTTTAATATATAAGCCCACAATTTACTCAAAAGCGTTTCTCCTCTAAATATAGCTCAAACACTTAAATCCTCATAAATAAATGTAGCGATTCAATTTTCCCGCTAAATCTAATAGGATAATTATATGTGCCACGTTTTGCGTTACACTTTCCTGTAAAACTTTTTTTTTTATGAAACACCATTTCTAAACACATTTGATAAAATTAGAGCTAATTCTAGACGATCGTATGCAAAAATAAACAACATATAGTTAATGAGCTTATTATATGGCGTTAAACACGCCTCACTATTGAGAAAAGATATTCATTACTTAGGGTTACGAAAATATGAGAGAGCTGGTTTCTAACAATGATTACAAACCATCTCTAACAAGGGTTAGAATCCTGAACTGTGGGGGAAGAACCGACTAGAAAACACCCGTTTCTCCGGAAAGGAGCTTGACGATTCTTGTTGAGTCGACCTCGATGCTTCCATTTCCCAGGTTTTGAAGTTTATTTTGGTGCATTATAATGGTACTATACCCTGTTTGCAGGTTAAGCAAAGCGTGACTTTCCAATCCGTTTAGGGGAGCGAAGCCGGAAAGGAGGCGAGTCCCTCCTCGCCTCGTCTTGCCTCCTCTCCGGCGTTGGCTCTGCTAAGTGGAAAGGATGCGAGGGCTTCGCAGGAGGAGCTTGTCCGGACTTCCTTAACCTGCAACAGGGTATAGCTATTAGTATAAAAATCGACGTTCTTTCCAATAGTTCAATAAAACACAGGAATAATATAAGCTATATTCACGCACTGAGTTTCTTAAGTCGCTAGTGACTACCTATACGGCGTGTAAGCGCGCGCACCTCGTCAGTTTGTTTACCCCCAAACGCGCCCACGGGCCTCTGTTTTCCCCCAATCTCAACCTATGACAGCGCGCTCTTGCCCCTCCTTACTTTCCGATGCACCACAGACGCCTTTAGGAACACTCGCTGGCCGTATAGTCATTAAGCATAAAGCATGCATAAACTACAGTAACAACGAGAGGTTCTCGTAAGGAATTCAGTTGAGTATACTTGTCTCTCTGAAGAGTTCAAGCAGGAATCACCGTAAGTAGGAATATTAAATGCAACATGGTAGCGTAAACAAGCTTTATGAAGATGCATGCCAAAGCCAGAAAGCGACGACGGCTTAAATAGAGTAACGCTGTATGTTATCTTTGCACGAGGTATTTAACAAAACTGCCGGTGCATAGCTGAGAAGACCATTTGATATAAAATTACCGTTATCCTCTGTACGCGCGACGGGGGTAGATGTTGCTTGATAAGGAAACAATGAAAGATAAACATGTTTACGACATTCGTTTGGACTTCCGGTCTCCACCAGCAAATAGAGGATGTGGGCTCTATACAAACACATGTTCTATTTGTTGAACTACATGAGTTTGGAAATAGAAAATGTAACGAACAGCTGCAACGGAGGTATATTGCAGAGGGCATGTGAGACCTGCTGAATTCTCTTTAATGTGTAGCTCATTGAGGTGGCAGTAACGATATTAAAGGTGCGACATTAACGCTTACGCGCTAATTCCGCCTGTACCACAGAAACGAGGTTATAAGAGTTACAGGTAGTGCGACGCTAGACGTTCCCTTGAGTGCCACGTTTCATTGTAATCATTATTTTGAAGCGAATTTGTCAAGGTTCGAAGGAACGACTTCTTTCGAATTATCTGTTTGAAAAGTCGTTGCCCTGGGACTCGCACTAAGCGGTACCTAGCACAGGAGGAATTTTTATTTGTGTTCCGCAGAGCTGGCCTCACATTTTCAACATAAAACAGATTAACGTTTGTTCACTCCGACGCTGAATATTCGAAGATTCCATAGCCGTGATTTCCGTTGGAAGCTCGCCATAGTACATCGCGATACCCATTGATGGGACCAATTAAACAAAGACCGTTAACCACACTCTGTTTTACCAGTCATCCCAGCAAATTCGGCGCTTTGAACGCATCTTGTGACTGCGAGCCCAGCGCGTTGCTGCACCCTGCCGAAGGTCGTGTGACACTCATTACGATTGGGTTGGATTGGATTGGCATCAATGACTCGTAGTGTCCCCAAGGGAAACGGAATGATAGTATACCAGGTGTCTCGCAAAGGAGTCTAGGATCAGTGATATCGGGTAAAATACTGTTTCAAGTGTGGCCTTGTGTGTGTCCCTAATTCGTACCACTGCCTCAATTCCATTTATAAGATACGCGTTAAGCGTCGCGCTCCGGACTCAAGCCCCGTGGACGTCTCTTGGCGAGTCAAAGATGTGCGTCGCTAAACGTTACGCGACCAAAACTGGCTTTTATACTTAAACTCTTGAGTTTTTTTTTCTAATGCGGAGATGAGGTTTTCAGCTTTCTAAACCTGTGAGCAGTTTGGTTCAATGCGCAAAGGAGGAATATGATATTTTCTTATCAGACGCCACATAAGGCGATTTTCTCATACTATTATGCGTAATGGCACAGCGTTATCGGCATCACTCGGTTGGTAGCTGGTAACGTTGCTAAAACACTAAGTTGGGAAACTCTCGATATCGACTTAAAAACGATATCGACTTGGGAAACTCTCCTGAAACCTGGACCTTTGGCATCCTCCGATATCGACTTAAAAATGATAAAAGCGCTACCCTTTAGCGACAAGTTGAAACTTGAAAGTGGCTTTATAGGGCTACTGCTATAGAGTCACTAGAGTGTTCCCAGAGTACCCAAACTCCCAAGCACGAGGTGCCAAGATGGCGGCTCAATTTGTTTTCTTTACTGTCGTCACTATGAGTTTTTAGAAATTATGTTTTGTGTAAAAACCAACTGAAAAAGCTATTTTTCTAGGTACGTCTACTGGAGATTAGTACAAAATGACAGGCGCGTGATGTTTTCTGAAATCTTTAGTTTACAAGGTTGTGTGGCACAATTAATATTGTTTTTATACAACCATGTTTAACCGGTGATTTCAAGTATCGCGTCCCGACCTTGGCGCGTCCTAACTTCGTTATTATTTCGCGGCTCGTCCTCTTGGGAAACGGGGGTGGCATCACTGAAACCTCTCCACCGTATGTGTTTCGGCGCCAAATTGGCCGAATAAAGCGAAAATAGAATAGTAACAGTGGACGCTATCGAATGCGATACTTCCGAACCAATGCAAGCAGCCCGACAGTTCCCCGAGTGGCCGCTGCGGGAGAAATGACGGCGTTGCAATCGCCATTAGCTCGGTTCATGAGTACGGATCGGTGCTACTTTTTCAGAGCAGGCTCTATGGTAGTTTTTCATCTAAGTTGCTCTAGTAACGTTGGTAGCTGGTGACAGTGACGCTGAAACTGGTGTATGGTGCAGCAGAAGTTGTTGACGAAGAGCCGCTGTTTGCTGCTGAGACCGGGCGACAGCTTGTGCGGGGTTGTGGTGTGCTACAGTTCGAAATATCTGGAGTTTCCCGCTTATTGTGTTGTTAAACTAAAGACGAGACAGAAAAAAAATATATGTATATGTGCATTAGGCATCTTGATCAATTGTTAATTGTTTGATTATTTCAGCTCCTCTTAATTTTATACTTTATTTATGTAGTGCCGTTGTGTTTTTAGTTTTCTTAATTTCTTGCTTTGTTTTCTGTCCGCCGTAGACTTTGTGATTTGAAGCCAGTCAAGCCGAAATATGGGAGATTTTTTCTTTCGCGGCTGGCAGTTGTCATTAAAGTACTGTCGGTTAGTAAGTTCAATTGAATATAATTTATTTAAATTAAATTTCCGATGACTTCAATTTTTTTTGTCTGTTTCTCAACTTTAGCGTGTTGCACTTTGGAGGGTTCCGTATTTGCTCGAGCAATAGCCGGACTTCTTATGAACAAGGCCCTTACGTCTACGTTCCTGCAGAAAACGCATTCAGCCAATCATCGCGTTCTTCATAAGAAGCCCAGCGAATAACGAAGTCGAGAACATGATTCTCCGTAAAAATACAATCTCAGCAGATAGAATTTTTCCAGCTCGAAGACGTTATCTCTGTCCGGTAAATCGCTGCCGATTTCTGCCGGTCGCGGTGATTCGCTATCCCCGTGCTCCGCAGGAAAGCAGACCCACATGCTTTGTTAATAATCTGCGCGGCTATTACTTTAGCAACTGCGGTATACAGGGTGTTTCTTCTTACTTCTATCCGAATTTAAAAAAAAAGAAAAGTTGGGGACCCATGGGTGCTGGTATCACTGTGCATTTAACGGCCTCGGCGGGTGCAAGACGGGAGAATATCTAGTACGATCCATTAGCTAATTAACTAAAATTTGCTTAATTAACATTTTAAGTATTGGTTTTATGATTCATGTTCCAGTTGCTGATTTAAAGGAAATCACAAACAATGGCTAGATCAATGCATACAATTTGCGATAAGGCAGTAGTCTCCCAGATATTCATCCATTTGTTTTTGCATGTCTTTCGGCAGTTCAAAAAGTGCAGGCATAGAAGCGAGCCTAAATATATAGAGTAGGGCGCCTCCAATAATACTGAGAAGAAAGAGTGACTGGAACTTCGTCGTTGTCCGGTCGATGCTTCAACCAACCACGCGCTGCCGATATAAAAGACAGTTTTAGCGGAGCGTACGCTAAAGCTTTGCGTCCGCAAAGAAATCGCGGGTCGGGAGTGCGCATGCTGAGAACGCAATGGAAGGGCTAGCGTACTGCGTACGCACGCAACGCTGGAAAATTTATTCTGCGGGCTAGCGGGCTTTGCGGGAAGCTTTCGAGAGATCTCGGGACCGGCGAGAGCACCAGTTTCATGATGGCGGTTGCCTCGACTGGTGCAGCCTCGGCGATGTGGTGTTCGCGAATTTCAGTGTATTTATGTGAAAGTCATATTGCCGTTCAGCTGAAGGAGTGCATAGTGAAAATGTTCACAGCTCGCATTGTGCGTGAACGCTGCGATCTGCTCACTGTAAGCCTCTTCGCGCTGTTCATCGCCGACGGACGAACGACTCTTCAAAAAGTCGCCCAAGTTGTCGCCGTGCACTGAACAGCAGTAGGTCATAGCTATGTTCCCGTGATAGCATTGCTAAAAGGTGCCGTTTCCACGGGACGATTGATGGAGGCACGGTGATCGAAATTGGCCAAGTAATAGTCTCGTGGCCTCCAGTGTACCTGCAGAAACGCGCGCTTGACCAGGCAGCTGCGGCTTGGCTTAATTTGAGATAAAATGATTGGAAACGTTTTTATTTTAATATTTCTTTTGAGGCGCATAGTGGTGCTGTAAGAACGCGGAATACTACGGCTCTGGCGAATTGAATCAAGAAGATCGTGCGAGATGTTCACTCGGCAATGTTTACAGAACGCACAACTACAATCGGCCAGAACAGGCAGTTCTTAGAGTACGCTATACTACTCCGTATCGCGTACGTAATAGCCAATAGACAGTTTTAGTATAGCGTTGCTGGCTCTTGCGTTCGCAATACGCAATAGGTAGGGAGTTTTAGAATAACGTACGGAATTTTAGCGCACGCTAGCGCTAAATTTAGCGCTGGTATTAGCGCACGCGACGCCAAAGCTCCGAGCATCTCGCGCTGGCGACGCCACCAAGATACAGTAACAATTTTTATTTCACACACGAAATGCTGTAACTTCAGAAAAAAACAAAAACAAGTTTTTTGGTCCAGAGTAGCATTTTAGATTTGTTTAAACATGAGAATGCGACGCGAGCGGTTGACCGGTCGTGTCCGCTTGCGTCGCCTCGGCAAGAGAGGTCTCGTGTACTGACCTTCGCACATCGTACCTTCGCGGAGAAATGTTCGCGCGTCGCAAGCATCAAGTTGCCGGTGATCGTTGCCAAACCGAGTACAATGCCGTCCCGTATTGAAAACCGCAGTCGCGAGGATGCCGCCGACGTCGCACTCACGACGCCGCCGAAGCAGCCGCCGACATAATCCTGGAAGCCGCCATTTTTTAAACTCTGCTCGTCTTGGCTTTAGCCAACTTGTCATCACGAATCCTCCTTGGAGAAGCGCAAAGACTCTTTGCGTACGCACGCTATTTCCGAGAAATGGCGCACGCTAAAATTGCGCACGCAAAGCGCAAAACCTGATTTGCGTTCGGAGCATGCGCAGTGGCGACGACGCTATTCCTTGCGTACGCAAAGCTTTAGCGTGCGCTATTCTAAAACTCTCTAGTATAGCGTACGATAAAAACGACCCGCTCGGACCGATTTTAGTTGTGCGTCACGTTTCCGAATGAACGCCTCGCATGATCTTGGTTAAATTTGCCACAGCCGTAGAATTCCGTGTGCTTACAGCGCCACAATGCTCCTGATAATAAATATTGAAAATAAAGACGTGTCCAATCATTTTATTCAAAGTTAAACCAAGCCGCAGCTGCCTCGTCCAACGCGCTTTTCTGCGGGGTACGGAGGCTACGAGTGTAGCCAAATTCGATCACGGAGCCTCCGTCACTCGTCCCGTGGAAACGGCACTTTTCATCAATGCTATCGCGGAATGAAATCCCTGAGCTACTGGTGTCCAGTGCATAGCGAGAACTTCGCCGATTTCTTGAAGAGTCGTTCGTCCGTCCGCGATGAACTGAGCAAATAGGCCTAGCGTTGAGCAGGTAGCAGCGTTGACGCACATTGCGAGCGGTGGACACTTTCACTGTGCACTCCTTCAGCTGCACGGCGGTCTGATTCGACAGCGGTACGTCCCGGAAAGGATTGCCGCGCTGAACACCACGTTATTTTACCGTTCACGTAACACGGAAGCTTCGAGAGCACCTCGACGCCCTCGCTGCGCCAGTCGAGGCGTTGAGTGCGTACGCAATACGCTAGCCCGTCTATTGCGTTCTGGGCATGCGCACTCACGACCCGCAATTTCCTTGCGTACGCAAAGCTATAGCGTACGGTCCACTAAAACTGTCTAATAACACTATACTAAAAATGTCGAAAGAAGACGTTACCGGCACGGGTACGCCACTCTTGTACCTTGATAATGAGCTTCGGGACCTTTTAGAATTACCGGCAAACATTACAAAAAAAAAAATAAATAAAAAACGTATACCTAAATATTTAAAGAGCATTGTTTTTCAGCAAAATCTATGAATTGGTCTAACCATCATTAGTGATTGGCTTTAAAACTCCGATTGAAACATGAATAATAAAACCACTTGAAAAGTTCATTGAGCAATGTTAGTTAATTAGCCGACGGATCGTGTTAAATATAGTGCAATCTAACGTCCGACCAAAACGTTAAATAGACAGGGACCGCACCGATGTAAAGGTCACCCAACTTTTTTACAAAAAAATTGTTAATTGTAAAAAGAAAATAAGTGTAAATATGATTATTTTCAGCCTGAAAGGAAACAGTTATCATTGTGCACAAGTAAGTACGCGCGCTTCCGCTTCATTAGAACAATGGGGATTCTATTGCACATAATGTGCATCCGTGACTGAGCCATGCACGAGACACGGCAAACACTTGATTAGATAACCCAGATAAACTCGTTTCGGCTCTCGTTTGACGGTAATCTGCTCAACGTGAAGAGATTATTTTCGGCATAACTCGCAAAACACACAAATGCATTTATCTTTTTTTTTTTGTGTGGCGCTCGGAAATGTACTAGCGCAGGAGAAATGCCAAGCAATTGCTGCAGTCAGAAACTTGATTCGCATTCTGAACAACAGACTCAGAGGGTGTAAAGCTCGAATGGTCTTTTGTTCATTTTTTTTACTGGTAAAGCTAATTGTGAAGTGCGTTTTACTCAGATGCAAAAGATGTACCAATATGTAGTTGTCTTTTTTTATTCAGAAGTGTCTTATGATGTATGCACGTAAAATTATATTAATCTTGAAAAGAGAAAATTGCGCTTGTGCACATTGCCGCTAATAGTTTCGCATTTTACTCCAACCGCGAACGTAAAAAAAAAAAAGTTGTATTGCGGTTTTATTCTGACAGTCCAGCCCTTGACAGATCTCTCTATGATCAATCATTGAAACAAAAAAAGGTGGTCAAAGCGCGGAAAATACACGAGGGCCGGGTCAATATTGTCGCTATTAAAAGTGTTAATACAATATATATATTTGTTTTATATATGCATAATCGAAACCAAAAATCCCTAGACCTATTGTTGATACACCGCGTAAATTATAACTGGCCCTGCAAACACTAATAAAATTTTGGAATCGGAAAACAAATATGTTTCTCTAATAAAGCGCCAAAGCGGCGAGTTCTTTTGCTTTTCTGCCGATGATATTGAATACATTACAAATTTAGAATTAATTACAAGAATAATAATGTTATTATATCATGCCAACATGAACGTTAGGATTTTATCAAAAAGGAGTTAAAAATAGGGTGTACTCCAAGCCGTGTAAAAGTTTGCCATTTTCTTTGTCAACAGATTAATGTGCCACCGACAAGCATCCCTTTGGGTACTCTGGCTGCGTGTGCTCCAACAAAGTAGGTAGTATCTATCGAAACTGCTCTATATTCCCACGCACATTAAGTCAGACAGCAGCAGATTCGCCAATCAAGCGGCTCGAAAAGGGAATTCTCATGGCACACATATTTTTTTGTGCGTTTTGTTCTGAGAGGCTAAACCAATAACGCACAGAAAACAGTGCAGGGTTACGCCAGATTCACTGTGCTTTATTGGTTAAGTCGATGATAGCAAACGTACAATGACTATCTGTGCCTTGAGAATTCGCTGCTGGCGCTGCCTGGTTGGCTGGATCGGGTCGTACATCCCTCTGCGGTCA
>JAZHYW010034292.1:0-67259 GCA_037355805.1 Ixodes ricinus | reverse complement strand
CATTATCACTGACAATAACAAAGGTCGAATTCTAAGTAATCAGACAAATAGATTAGTGATACCTCGTCGTGACGCCAGCGCTTGTCAAACTTTTATATTTAGTGTATTCCCTTTCCTTTATAACTATTATCTCCTTTCCCTCTTTGAGACCTTTGGGGGCGGTTTTTCGTTGTGCCATTTTATGTTGTTGCTAAATCAAAGATGTCCTGTTCCCGTCCTCGTCCTCGCTGTTTTATACTTTCAAGTTTATATATATAAATTCTTGTTTTGATTCTTTCTTTTCCTATGTTGTTTTGCTTTCAGCAGGACACTAAATGGGTAAGGGATAATGTAGTAAATCGGAAAACAGTTTAATATTTTGAATAGCGCAGAAGAGCACCACTTTCTGCTTATACTTACCAATTTACCAACCACAGCAGAACCACAGTTATGTCATACGTAAAATGAAACATGTATTGAATAAATCTGCTCATATTACATCAAATTAAAACATGTATTAATTAAGATATTTTTTATTAAAAAATATGCGCGGAAAGCATCATTACACATATGGTAACTAAAAATATGTATTTATTCTTTTATCTCAAGTTTTTCACGTTCCATTCGGCCTCACAGAAGGCGAGGGTATATAAATTGACACGAAAAATTAACGCAGTAAAAATTAGAGACAAAGTAAGCAAGTTGTTCGAATAAAATACTTGTCCGGCGTGATAGCAAATGCCGCTTAAATTCGCAACTTTCAGCGATGGTGGGGCTGCGGTGACAACCCCGCTCTCTAGCTGCTGGGTGATCGGCTGCAGCATGAACGTGATCGCTTACACTTTCCCAACGTGGAAGTATGAGGTACGACTCTTACATTGCTCGTGTTTCACAGAATTACAATTACTTCGACTCGCTGACCCAACCTCGTACTGCTGTCCTACGACGATCATCCAGTTGAAAGCCATTTTCGTAGGAGCTAGCCCCTATAGGTCGTGAACGTTGCGATTAGTTCAGTGGATTATATGTTTACCAGAGTTGCCGGAAGACGGTGCCAATCAGATGACGTTCTTGCTATGAAGCAGGTGATGTATGTTGACGTTATCGAAGTAAGACTAGTGTGATTTCAAGTTAATTATATTTCTTTCTTTATTTTATTTGTTACCCCACAGCGCCCGTGAGGGCATTGTAGTTGTGAAGGGGCAAACAAGTAAACACTGCCAAAACGCATTCGAGAAAGCACGCACTGCCTTAAGCGAACACGAAACACGGAAACCAGTGTACAATATGACGCAGGATTATGCGCTAAATAAAAAATACACACAAAATAATATATATGTGAAGATATAAAAACTCAGCAAGGATAGAAAATATACTTTTTGTGACATTATATGTTTTGTTAACTCAGTCAAGATGATGAGTGGTGCATGAAAAACAACGTAGTTTGTGAAGATGACAGATTTATATGAGAAAGGTATTGCCTCTTTGAGTGATCCCGTCTGTGACAAATGAAGTGAGGTTGAAGTATTTTATTTTATCAAAACCGCACCGCTAAAAAATATGCGTATAGAAGTTTTAGGCGGAAGCATTATTTACGAAATTGCAGAAGCTTCAACTTAAGTTCAGATTTCAGGGCGGTCACACTTTGACAGCACCGGAAGGAACTTCAGACAAAGTCTGACGAATCTCTCTTGGATAGGTTTTATATTCTTGATTAAGTACTGCTGGTAAGGATCCCAGAGTCCGAAAGCATATTCAAGATTGGGTCCTATATCGGTTAGGTACAGAGTATTTCGAACCTCCTATAAGAGAATACCTCAGGTTGCCTTTGATAAAACCTAACATTCGGTTTGCCTTAGTAGTCATGCAATATATATGGTTTTTCCAGGAGAGAGTTAAGGAAAGTAAGCCAATATTCAAATTATCAAATAAATAATGATTTTAATCATCTTGATTTTTATTCTACAACCATGACTATACTATGTTATGTTAGCAATTAAATGCACCCATGAATGTATTAAAGACGAAAGTTATATATGCCAAAAAAAAACCTTTGAACAGAAACATATTTTATTAAAGAAACGCTTTAGGAAGAGACTATACTTACACACAAATTAATTTTTAAATGGTTCCAGGGGCAGAGATGAGAGCCATTCAAAGTTACTTCTTGTATTTCACTTAAAATCTTTTGAATATAACTCTATAAAGAAAAAGATGCCGTGGATATGTGATTTTAATTAGTAATATAAAAAGGATAAAAAGTATGAAAAATATAACACAAGGTATGTTTTTATTTTTTGCGTCCGCATTGAAGGTTAGCTAAGATAAGGATGTGAATCTTGTTTAGGTTTGCTACAAAACAAAATGGGGTCACCCCGACTTGTTATTTTGATGGTCTTAATTAACCATTCTTTGGAACATAATCTTATGTTAAATGCAATATGCTAAAGTTGAAAACATACCTCCTGAATACCTGAAAGGAGCATCAGGCGTTTTAATAAAAAAATAACTCGGAAATAATACATTTCAAATGAAAACAATAAAATTTCCACTTTTTCAAGTTGTTCTCAGCAGATTCAAATTCACTCGTGTTTTGATGGTTTTTTCCTCAAAAATATTATTAAACACTTCTCGTATAATTATGTCTTTTTTCTGGCAATGGCAAGAGTCTGTTAGTGCGTGATAATTTCCTCTATCCCATACAAATTATGTTTATCGTACCCGTATTCGCTCCATGGCTTTTCTTCCGCCGCCTGAACACTCAACGCGATTTTAGTCCGTTTCTTAATTGTTTTATTATCAATTTTATGGGTTCCGCATGAAAATACTTGCCATAGAAAGATCTTATACGCATTGAGATGTCACCTCGCTTTCGCGAGAGACAATAGAACATAGCATGCACGGTCGCTTTGCTATTGTTAGAATAATAAAAATAGCACCATCTTTCGCCTATAAATACCGAGGATACGAATTTCCTGCAGGCAAACTGGTTATAGGTGTCCTACCAGTTAGCAACTCTCCTCCCTTTATATTTGTTCACGTTTGAGCTTGGTTACGTACTGAAAAAAATAAACGATGACTTGGGCGTTTTTTTATATATTCGTTGGTTTGTTTGGTAAGCAAATAAATCAACAAGTTGAATGGTCAACGTTTTTACTAATATTCTGTACTCTCCGCTCAACAGGGTACATACTGTGTCGTGGACATGATCCCAACACTTGCCCATCAAACAACGTTTACCCAGCCGTAAGTATAATTCTAACTTTTGACCCAATAACGATTATCCAGTTCCAAGTGAAATCTGTGCGCATATGAATAATTTCTGCATGAGTACCTTTCTTTTTAATTTGATGTTATTTACTGTCATTGAGCGCACTTCGTTTCTAAATTACAACTGCGTCTTCGAATTTAGTCTTCATGGTATACCTTGCGAAGCAGTCGTCAAAGAACACGAGGTTATCGCCGGTGAGCCACAACATTTTTATGCAGATAATATTTATCAAACATCGAACCTTTCCCATCCCATAACCTAAGCGCATCGCACAATAATGTAGTAGTTTCAATGTGGACATTCCTCCAAACAGCAAAGAAAATATGTAAAAAATTGTAAGTGTTATGTTTCGTTATTTTATCTGGCTCAGTACATTACCAGAAAAGCAGAGTGCGCAAGCCCGTTTTAATTAACTTAGACCTGACGAGCCGTACCCACACTGCAGAAGAAAGGGGCAATCGTGAGATGGCTAGCAGAGATGAAAAGTGTCAAGACAAAACCATCTGCCGTATTAACAAAGTCGTCATTGTGGCATCGATGCTCCATTATTGTGTCTGTATTTGATCTCTCTGACAAGTGAAAGCTTTATGTGTAACGTGAGGGCAGTAAACTTGTTCCTCGCAAATCAAATGTCTAGAAATGCTCCTAGCATTGCCACCACTCTATTTTCACGGCTTTCTCTAGCACCCAAAGGATGTGGCTGTGGCGCCCTTTAGGTGTTAACCCTTGGACACTGTATTCGCACCCTTGATGGTGTAAAGTTATATTTTGTGCTTAAAATAAAATATCATCAGCGATTGAATTATTTTTAGTGGAAATCACACAAAAACATCATATGCATAATAAATAGCACCAAACATGATGCTATGTATTAAAGAGTTACTAGTGATATTTTGGGCTAATTCGAGCCTAAGTATGACAAGAATGCTAGACTAAACTCTTGAGCCAGTTTTCTCTATATCAATGATACAGAACTAGTTTCGTAATGAATTAAACTTTTTTTCCTTAATATTCTAACTGAAATTATTACTTGTCGCGGAGCCTTGTGCGACCCCAGACAACACAGATTTTCGTATAATCTTTCCTTGCTCGACCAAACTCACTCCTACCTCCTTTTGAAATAACCTCAAACGCTTACAGTACTCGGGGATATGATCTGACATTTCCGCAAAATGTACAGTAATAGAAAGTCGGCATTGGAGTTGAGACATTGGAATATAATCTCGGGTCTAGACGAGGTTTACAGGTTAAACATGGTGAAATAAAAACAAATGTTGGAAAAGCATAACGAAATCACCTCAAAGATGGAAGTTTTGCTTACAAAAACGTTAGAAGACGTGAAGCTAATTTGGAAGGATAAGAGACCTCATAAATCAGTTTCACGTGGCCTCGTGGATTCACAGGCTGAAGCAATTTAAGGTGGAAACTTTTCACCTCATAGTGAATAATTCACGACTCTTTCCTCAAATGAATTGTGGCATTTTATAAAAAATAGATTTTATTAGGACAAAAAGTTTTCTATACAGTTATCACCTATAATAGTGTCCAAAATGCTTCCCAGACGCCAAGCCGGCCGCTTGAAGAACTATGCTCAAAATATGGTTGGATCAAGATTATCTATTTTACTTTGCTCCAGCCCCGTGGCATAACTACTTAAAATACTGCTGTGAAAACAACCTAAAAAAATGCAGAAATGCATTGCATCGAACGGGTATGTCAGTGGTGCACGACAATGCAGTCCTGTAGGTTTCACCAGATTGTTGTAATCAATCTAAATGCGTGGGAATCTGTAACTACGGCACAATAACCGTACTTCCCAGACGTTGCCCTCCACCGACTTTCCCGTCTTTGTTCTAACTCAACATGTTGGATCATTAAAAAAAGCGTTTAAAAAACCAAAATGTGGTAAACTAATAGCTGCTGCATTTTCGGCAACTTTAGAAATAGATATTTTAAACTCTTTTTAGGCTCTCATCATGCTGTGAAAGATCATTTGATTCTAACGGAATTTAACATATTAATTTATAACCAAATTAATAAACCTGTCATCTGGGTCTCGATTTCCTTAAAAACATTTTCAATAACTTAGAAGGTGTATCTCGACATAAATATTTAACGAACCGCCTTACATACTTTATGTACAATGACTTTATATGTCATCATTTAAATATATTTAACGACCGTTTCGAGGACTGCAATGGATGTACCACGCAAATAGATATGCTTTAAAGACATTATGCCATAAATATTTTATGATCTCAATTATAACACAATTGAACAAGGCTCCAGCGAGCACGACGAAAAAACCCCACGAGGTCGCTAGGGCGTGTGCCAGTACGACAAAATGTTAAACTTATGTGATGCGTACGTTGCGCGGTTATGAAGTGCGTTTCTAGCCTGAAGGAAAGGTTAAGACATAAGCAAATCAAATATATGTTATTAATGTACCCTCCCAGTCGTTGACGAGACACTTTCCATTGGTACTATCGAGAGCGCTGAATTTAAAAATGCTATTTCTGATTTCATTTTGTGTTCTTATTAACAATGTTTCTTCTTTTAATGCATTAGCGTTGTAACACTCGTTTCGACGAGTACTCGGCGTTGTCTTTCGTCTGTCACCGCCAAGGAGAGAGGGAGAAGGAGGGGGAGAGGGTGACGCGTGCGACACTTCAATTGCGCCGAAGCGCTGACGTCAGCACGCGTCAACCTCTCCTCTCTTCCCGGCGCTGACAAACTGACAGACACGGCCGGGATTTTGTCAGAACGAGCCCTTTTGTTTTCGGCAGTCACACGCACAGCTGGCTTGGAGCCAGAGAGGAGGAGACGCCGCGCAACACCTTCAGATAAGGCAAAGCCGTAGTGCTGAATGAGATGGCTTCATCAGAGAAGTCCAACGCTGGACACAGATTGAAACGAGTGCGGCTTCAGCGCTCGGCTTCGGAGTCAAGTTTGAGACGAACGCTGCCGCAATCGTCGTGTCAAATCTGTGCCAGGCGTTAGCCTTCTCTGATGATGCCATCTCATTCAGCAGTACGGCTTTGTCACCTAGGAGGAGTTGTACCGCTGTCTGGTGGAATGCGGGCGTGCTCAGTTGCCGCTATTCCTCCACCGGTTGTTCTTCGCTCTTGGTCTCCGTAGTAACGGTGCGTGGACCGTGATGTGTCTGTGTAGTTGAAACGATCGACGCGGTTCACACTACGAGTAATTTGAATGCGGTGTCTTCCACGAGTGTTATGAATGTGGTTCTTTCTACGAGTGATAGGGATGACCGTATCCAAGGTCGTCGACGTACTCTGACAGGCAAAGTACAAAAAGGGGTGAAAAAAATTGCAGGAAGCTAAATTAGCGAATTCAGGAATTCGTTAGCAAAACTCTCGGAAAAAACCACACACGTCTTCTTTTGGGAAACGCCAACACTGTCCACCTAACAAGGCCAAAAAGGCAGCAAACTGACATTAAGCAAAAGAGAAAGCCAAAAGAAAAAAAAAGTGAAGGGTCAGCGTTAGTATTTCCAAAAATGGGAAAAACTAACACTGGCGGTGTTACTGAACACCGCGGAGGAAACGTCCACGGTGTTCAGTAACAAGAAGAGTGCGATTATTATTTTAAGAAACATTTGTTTTTAATGATATTATGCCGTACGTGAAACACCGTGTGAACACTCGTGAACACAAACTTTTTTTTTAATTCCTGGATATCAGCACTGTAGAAATATATTTAACATCCCAAGGCTATTAGAAGGAGTAAGGACCCGTGTGCTTTGTGGCTTCTGTGTACATATACTATATATACATATATCCTTTAACAATTGTTTTACATGTTAACTAGCCGGGATATGCTCCAAGTTGCAAGTACGAATGCAAAAATGGGCCTAGACGTATGAGACACGTCATTACCAAGATGGCACATTTTGTTTCGTAAGTAAAACCTGTACATTTGTAGCTGATATTGAATGTTCCTGCTTTTCCTGATTTTTGATTAGAATTCAAAGTGGATTTTAGGGAAGCGCTCACTTTGCCCAGGCATTAAAACACAACTATTATGTACTACTACCTATACCACGTTTTTGCGTGTGTGTGTGTGCGTGTGTTTTTAATTTTGTTTAAATTTAAATTGCTTGACATTTTAACACACTCATTTCTGTGTACACTACTAAAAATGTTTAAATTTCCCTTATGAATATATGTGGTGTGTTTTGTGGGGATTTCTTCCGTCTCCTGCTTCCAAGATATTATCTTATGTTTTATTATTTACCATCAAATAATTCAACTGTAACAGTTGTAGATATGGGCGCTTTGTCTTGGTAGAACAGTGGCTTGAATATTAAACAAAGAAAATTATTATCCGCTCCCCTGTTTTCGTAAGAAGCGATGTCTAATGAATTTTCGGGATCAATGAACCCTTCAAACAAACAATTGAACATACAGCTATAGAGAATACAAATATCTTAAATTTATTTATGCAGTTCAAAGTATAGGGTAAAACTAGATGAAGTAAGGAAAGTTCCATTTCAAACCCCAATATATTCGAACCACAGGTGAAATGCTCATGGGTTCATCGGTGCCGTAGAATATTCATTTTCCGGCTTATCTGATGCAAGTTAGAGACTTAGAAGAATTGTATGTTCCTTCCCGTGATATATTTGGACGTTGAACCTAGTATTACTTTGTTTTCGACGCAGTGCTTTGACATTTATCTACAGGACAAAAACAAGGAGCTAGTAGTAGATTTTGAACTCCGTGTCTGCAAACCGATTTTTAACATGCTGGAATTAAAAATTCATTTAGATATTCAAACTTAAAAAAAGCACTTCCCTTGTTTTGTATAGTCTAACAAAAACGCTATTTATTATATTGATCCAGTTTTCGTGGTGAGGTTCGAGCGTGAATAGTGATGCAAAACGTTTGCAATATATTGTTTGATGCGAGTTATACCGTACTTCAGGAAAGTAAGGAGACTAGCTCAATTAATCTTGGACTGTATAATATGTACGATGAATTACATCAAAATAAATTAATATTGATAACTTGATTCAAAGATATTATCAAACAAGCCCTTATAGTTTCATGCCGTTCCCTTCTTATCATACTGAAGCCTCACTTCGGGCGATATAACTCACGTTCAGTCAAGACTGTATGTTGACATTCCCTTTTACGCATTTACAAGATTATGTCCAGTATCCAGGCTACAATATTAAGTCATGCTCGATTATCTCAAAAACTCGATTTCAGAAACCAAATAATTTGTTCAAACACAAGCTCGGGTGGATCTGCATTAAACAATTTGAACCAAAAGTTTTGCTAAACACAAGCAGCGTATTCCGTGGACCTATATAGATTCATTTACGTAGTTCCTATATCCATATTATGAATCTAATTATTACCTACATCTTTGTTAATTAAAGCATACGTTTTCAAGATTCCAAAATGTAATAATTAACGTAGTTTATTAAAAAAACGCCTAACGCGACCATGGTCGCATAGCCGTCAGACCGCGGGAAAACTAGAAAAAAAGTAGTGACAATATCCTGGACCTTCTGATATTTGCTTTTCACACCATTTTATACAAACGAAGCATGAAATCCATTTAAAAGCAGGAGTGCTAAACAAGGGCGGAAAAAGGAGAGATATAAAAATCGTTAAATTAATTCATATTAAGGTCTAACAACCAAAAAGTATTTATTCAACTGCATTGATGATTTTGTTTCTGGAATATGCAGAGCCTCAGCTACTGATCTCAATTGATTGTCTTAATATATTACCTTATTACCTGAATATTGCAAAAATAAACAAGTTAGGTAGAAAATATTTATGGCTTAACACATACTATAGAACTTTCGTAAGATAACCACATAGGGAGATCGATTTGTGATTTTTTCTTTATTTCATAGCATGCTTTGAGTTACAACAAACTCTAAGCTTATGAGAGCAGGTAAAATGAAGCTTATATATTAGGACTGTTGGTTATTACAAGAATACATTTTATTTTATTTACAGCAATTCTGTCATATTTAGAATAGCAATATTTTTCAAGAAAGAAATGTCGGCACTAGGCCATTTCGGCTCTAGATTTACATTGTTATTTAGGAAACGAAAAAAACGCGACTATTTATGCAAAAGAAAATTACATTTCATTTATTTTGAGGCATCTTCAAAATGTGTTCACTGAGTGAAGTCCTAGAAAAGGTAGCAGACAGGACAACACGTTTCTAAAAAGAGTATTTCTTTATAAAATATTACTAGCCAAGATCTTTCGCTAATACAATTATACAATGTTACTGGTGGCACGTAATTAAAATCACCCAAAATGCTAAGCGACTGGCCAATAAGGCTAGAATCATTTTTGGGCTTTGAAAGCTACTACTTCCCAAAATAAACAATGGGCGAATTCGTACGTATCCAAGTAAAACCAGTCAGTTGCAGGTCAACGTTCGTTTTGTCCAGCTTCTCGCTATGTCCGTGCACAGTCGCGCTTTCTTCAATATCGACTCTGACTTCTGTCTTATTAAATTACTCCGAATGAAAATAACTAAATGCGACCTAGTCGAGAAAGCGTAGATTTAAGCAAGATCTTGCACATTAGAACTGCTAAGTTTACTACATTCTCGTGACCCCGTGTTAGTTCAACTGGCTTTTCCGCTCGCAAATACTGTTTATGTCGCTGTTGGACGCTTCTACGTGCTCGCCAAATCGCCAAGGTCTTGTATAACGACGGGTGGGATAGTCCACTGGAAATATTTACTACATTATTTTAATGCGCGATCTTGGTTATTATAGCAGAGTGGGCAATAAAAAAGCCGATACCTCCACAGTTTAGAGAATGTCAATATGAACTGCGGAGTCTGTTTTAGATACAGACTTTGTCAAACGCAGACCATCAATGACGTTCTATACACAGGTGTATCACGGCGACCTCACTATGACACTGCACCACCTTGGAGCCCTGCAAAGATGGGGAATGCGTACCAGAAAACCAGAGGTAACACTAAATTCCACACAACCAGTTTGTTCCACTGAGGATAAATCATTGCCGCGTGTTGTAATTCCTTTATGTCCTCTAAGTATTAGATTATAAAAAAGATAAAATATTTCAGGCCAATTCACAAATTAAGTGCCATAAATCCAGGTAGATCTATTGAATTCTGGCTTATTATATCCACTATTTACTGGTCATAAAAGGAGATACATATATATCTTCAATATTTCAATATAGAGCATATATGTATATGCACAATAGAGTCTTGGCAGAAGTGAGTTGTCTCGACCGTGCTTAAATGAATATGTACCTTCTATATTTTAAAAATATATAACCTAGAGAGTTAAATTTTCCACCCTGGTTGTATAAAAAATGAAAGCACTTTGCATTATTCTTAGAAAGATATCAGAATAATAAACATTGTTGTAACTTGAAGCTTTGATTGTTCGACCAAACGTGACAAAATATGGTAGCATTGCAGGAGCGTCGATAGTGAAAAATATTAGGAAAGGAAATAAAATGACGACGTCAAGAACAACATCTAGGATGACCGCAACGACGACGTCTAGAACAAGGTCAAGGAAGGCGTCTAGGACGACGTCAGGTCACGTCAGCTTCAGCTGCCGGCGCTTTCAAGCTTATGCAACCGGAGCTTTAACCACATGCTTCGTCTACCATCACTTCGGCCTAACGCTACCGCTTTAAAGCTGCTGGAGCACAGATCGCCGAACCCCTTTGTGCTAAGGGGCATGCAACTACTACTAGGTAGGAATGTTTCTCACTTTGCACAAGATTACTGTTTCTAGTGGAACCACAGTACACTCACACGCAACGCCACTGACCAAGGTCGCTAAACTCGTCAAGCATAGAGTTTAGGCCGAAGTTTGTGGAGCGTGTTGATTGGACTTTTGCGGCAATGGCGTCACGCGGTAGGAGATGTCAATCATACACACTATCTCGGTGCTCCAAATCCAGCAAGATTGTGGAACACAAAGTCGAAGCGACCTTTATCGGATCGCGTGCGAATCACACAGTAGGGACAGCCGATTGAATGGCTGCAGTGATGACATCGCGCCCGCATGTTCCTACATTCCTACGCCGCACGTTCACCTGATGCGTTGACACCGTTGCTATGCGTGCCAGAAGATTGTTATTCCGTCAAGAGCCAGTGTGCTGGTGACATTAGTTCTCGCCGCAACGCAGTTAAACGCACTCAAACGCAGTCAGCCTAGACTCGTCGTGTCTAGTTGATAGCCTTCATCGCTGACTCGTCGTTGTGAGCATGTGCGCGGCGTTTCAGAACTTTGAGAGGGAGTGCTTTGAGGCCGAAATCGTCGCTTCGGAATCGAGGCGAAGATTCAACTTTGTGATACTGTGGATCCGTGCGCGGTGTACTCGCCTTTAAAGAGCTCGTCTTCCACCGCCGTCAGTAGAGCTACCGGGGTCACTAGGAGGCGGTGGGTTTGAAGACAGGGAATGGCGAGAAAAAACCAGGAAAGGGGAAATAAAAAGGTAACGACCATTACATATAAAAGAGATGTGGGAGTGGGGGTGACTTAGAAAATGTTCAAAAATGTTCGAGAGAGAAGGGAGAGGGGGGGAGGGTCAATGGGAGTGACAAAGGGGGAACAATAGGCATTTCTCTTCCCCTGAATGTTTTATTATAGATTTCTTAGATCTCTGGGGCTGGGGCGATTCCCACCCTTTTCATTTCATGCCCCTTCTCTCTCTTTCTACACCCCTTTGAAGAAAGGGGTGGGGGAGAAGTTGCCCTCTTCCCCGTTCTCTGCTTGAGAGGTTTTAACTTAGCAACGGCGAGAAACACCAGAGCATGCAATTTTCGAAATATTGGTTTCATAGGTTCTTCAAATGAAACGGTTTGCAGTTCCATAAACTGTCAAGCGGCCGCTGACAGACTTCCATGGGAACTTGTCCCAGGGCTCGTTGTGTGTAGCCGGGTTCACTGGCGTCCTTAATATACCCCGTTCATCCTTAACTTGATACTAGAAGCTTCGCCTTCAGCGCGAGCTTTCTGCTTTGCTAACACAACTGTTATAATAAGCAGGCACGCGCTACAAAAGCACTGCGGGAAGCCAGCGAGCTCGCGCTGACGGCAGAGCTTTCAGTCTCAGCTTAAGGGTGAACGGTGCAGAGTTGCTACCCTTGACATCAAAGTGAGGTTTGTCAGTCGCGAACGACAAATTCGACGGTGCGTGCCCAAATCCATGGTGACAAGTTTGATAGCGTACGATAGCAGCTTGGAGCTATCGCGTTCTTAAAACAGCACCGTCAATATTGACAGCCGTACATCCCTCTTATTTCCGTTGGTGAAAGCAGAGTCCCAGTTTGGCTAATCTTAGACAGCCGATCACACAAACGCTTTCGGTTGCTACCTGGCCGAAACTCACTATTCATCATACATTTAAAAACTCGGAAGACGCTTATACTTTGCCTTCAAGAGTGGAACGCGATAGTTAAACACGTAAACCCTCGCTCGTTCCCAAGCCGTGCAAGCGTCTCTGCATGGCCTAGGATGGGGGTTCGTCAAAGCCTTTGGAATATGGAGGTGTATTACGGTCCTGCGGGCCGAAAAGTTACCTGGGTGTGCCAATGCACTGTGTTAGAAATAGCTGTCACTACTGGAGAGATCGTGTTGAAAAACGCAAATTACAAGCCGACAAGCTGAAAGCTGGTCAGCTATCAATGTTTGGCCATGCTACTGCCTACAACATTTTTTAGGTTCTCAAAATGTGGTACGTGCATTAAAGGGATACTACAATGAAATTTCCGGCACTTATTTTTTGTCGATATGTGTTCAAATGAGCAGTATCACATCAGACACACCAATATCTTGTTAAAAAAGACACGAAAAGGAATTGTAAATCGAATTAAACGATTAGCAAAAAGCACCGTGGTGGATGTCGCAAACGCCTCGTTTGTAATGCCCGTCTATGAACCTTGATAGGTAGTGACGGTAACTGTCTCGCCTCCGGCCACTACGCGAGAAGAGGGAAGGAGGAACTCCCTTCTTTCCGAGAATCTCTTTTGTGTCACCTAGAAGTCACCATCGTCCCTCTACAAGATTATAGAAGATTAACCCGTCACTCAGAATTCGTACAAAAGCAGCCTCTTCGGTGGCTGGAACGACTTGGACATCCTATCCACGTCAGCCTCGCCGCAGCACACTCGTCCCGAGACGAACCACGTCACGATTGCGCCAGATGTCACGTGCTCTCAGTTGGCTGCTTTCCGAGCGCTTGCCAGAGTGGGCCGTTTATAAGGAAAATTACAGCTATCAGGCTCAATAGATAAACGTGCGATTATCATTTACGGATATTGTTGATCATATTCAACCTATCTTTGAACACTGCGGGAATATTTCAAATTTCGTTGAAGTATCCCTTTAAGTTATTCACTGTGCCGGAAGATACCTGCACGGCTTTCAAGGGATATTTGCAACCTTTATTCGTGGATCATCGTGGGAGCCAGTGCGTCGCGAGAATTAGTCTTCTTCCATCGTAGCAGGACTGGCTGGGCCTAAACCACATTTCTGTACGGCAGACCGTTTCACGTTTTTATATTCTTCGGAACATCTTCCCGAAAGTTTATAGGGACCTATCTACAAACCCACCTACGTGATCTTCTCCCTGCTTGGTTCTTTCATCTGTTCATTTGGCGGTGCCACGCCCAATCGGCGTTCTCAAAGAAGTTGTGGAAGCCATCCAGTTTTTAAAACGCGTTTTTCTACAAATTATTTGTCCACCATTTCCAGAAAAGAGCTTTATCACAGCTTAGTCGAAACACTGTTTACCGTACCTTTGTACCGCAGCCAACATCCCGCAGGTCTTGACTACGATGTTTTTAAAACGAATGCGCAGAATGCATGCCACACCAACAGCAAAATAATTTCTATTTTAAACTTCACATGGAGACACTACTCGTAAAGCTATGGCTACGTGACATAGGCAGCTTTGTTTCGTGCTCGGTGGACTGTCGTTTATGCAATACTCCCGAAACCATTAAACATTGCTTTATTATTCGCACAGACGCTTATGTTTTCTGGGACGTCCTCCAAAGAACCCTTAAAAAATACCTTTATATAAACGCGTACTCAGTTCGATTTCTTCCCATAGAAGACCCTGACGACTTTCCCTCTGATCTCTTTATTCTGCTTGATATGCATACTCTTTGGAAGACCCCACATGACTGATAGAAATGCTAAACCCCCAAAATATCACAAAGTCAAATTTTATTGGAATGTGCAATAATGTCCCAACATAATCGATGAACTTGGGAAGAAGCAAAGCACGAATGATATTGGCGTCTGAAAGATGTTTTGCAATTTCACGATTTTTGAGCGTCGCTACGCCGAGAATAAGTGATTAATTTGGTGCTATTATAAGCGCTTTTCTGATGATAAGTTGCTAGTATGGTGTATTAGGTGTGTTTGTGTATATGCAATAAAGAAACGCCTCTGCGTGGCCTAGTCAGTAGCGATGTCTAGCTCCATACCGGACACTCGTGTCTCCGAATCGCGCCTAAAGTTCTTCACTTTATTGCTCACATCAACATAAGAAGCACAAAGAAAGAAAAAAGACGAAGAATCATATACTATATAGGACATCTTCACTGTTATGCGCCGTCCCAAATATTTCTGACAGCAAGTACCATTACAAAAAACAAACAAAAAGAGAATTAAATAGTGAGAAATATACTACAATACATTATTACACCTCAGGTCTGAGCGAAGCCAAAACTATACAGCGCGCCCACTAATGCTCTATGCGTACCTGTCTCGCACGCGGCATCGTGAATTTAGATGCTAGTCGAGCGAACGGGTTTTATCAGCTGCCATCAGTCTAACGCAAACAAGGGTGAACGGCTTGCATTTTAGGTTATGATGATAATACATTAAATGCAGAGGTACGAGCGAGCTGGACAAGAATGACTGAAATAATCCCTGGAGAAGGGGAACAAGGGGGACAAAAAACAAACAAAACTCCAAACACAGCTAGCTGACTGGAATGGCTGGGCTTTACCATTGTGAAACTCATCGCCTGCCGTGTGCTTTGCCAACCAGCGCGCGGCTTCGTCTTTTTCTTCTAGTTCGAGGAGCTTCACTTCGAACTCTCCGCAGTTTTTGCTCGGTTTAAAAAGAACGGTGGCCCTTCTAGTGCTCACAGAAGTTGCACAGGCGTGTATTACAATCACCGAAGACATGGCTGACACCGACAGATCATCGTTTCTACCGGCATATATACTAATAATTGTCGCCCGAAGACATGGCTTGGCGGTTAGGCCTAGAGTGGCCACGCCGAGTCCCGCTGGGGAAGAGGCAAGCCGCGAAGGTAACGGATCAGGCTCTGCAAGCGCCTGCAACAGAAGGAGCACGCCATCATTTACGCCGCTTTACTCACTAAACCCTTCCGATGACCCGTCAAGCTCACAACTGAATTCAGTCACGTCTTCCCCTTCTCCGGGAACCAGCCCATCACCTGACGCCCTCTTCGTTGTCCTGTCGTACTCGTCGTTGTCCCAAATGTCGCCCTTGAGGTCATCCTAGACACGTCCTAGAGGTCGTTCTACACGTCATTCTTCACGTCGTCCTCTAGAACATTGTGCTTGACGTCGCCCGCGACGTTGTTCTAGACGTCTTATTTTTCTATGGCAAGCTGTCAACAAAAAATATATCCGCGATAAAGTCACATAAACCCAATCAAACGCGTACTGTATTATTTTATTGTTATTTTGCTGTGGTTATTGTTACAAACATGAAAATGTCTACCACATATTTCAACTGTTCGGGAGCATTTATGCAGAAAAGAGTGCAGAAACTGATGCATGAAGAGACAAAAACCCAAAGAAACGGAAATTAAAAAAAAACTTTAACATAAAATTGTATGTAAAACTAAAACCTTCCATTACATTGATCTTTATAGTTGCCACACCAAATCACCGATCCATGTTTATTCTCTTGTATCAAAGCCGTCTAAAATAAAGTTACTGTTTCTAAAAGAAGCCAACTCCGAACTATTGTCGCTCCAGCTTTCCTATTTACTCTTACACTTAATTACATATATTTTCTTTCCCGGTACACAACACGATTTTTGAGCGCGCCAGCGGGGTGTTTTCCGGTTCCATCATACTATCATAACGTAATTTAACTGCTTACCCGCTTAAACTGCATCTATAACATTTTTGTTGTGTATATACACCTTGCTCCAGACCACTAGACCGGACACTTTATACAATAAATCCGTCTGGCAAAGTATTATGGGGCTAACTCTTAAAATATATGTCGTGACTAGTTTATGCCTAAAACAAAGCAAAAAAAGATTATGCATGTCTACTAATATAAAATTAGAGACTCAGTAAGCAAAGTACAAAGTTATTCGAAGCTATATTCCTAGTGAATAGTTTCCTGTGTTTCAGGGCGTCGAACTTCCGCTCGTCATGCCCCCTAAGCAATGTTGTAAAACGGTTGCATTATTCAGTGCTACGATGACACTTGCTCTCCGTGTAGTCGTTTCCATGAGTTATCCGGAGCATTTGTATGCAGTAAACGCATGCAACTTGGGTGCATCGTTTATACATAAGTCCTTTTTGAGCAAAAATGAACTTTCTATTGTGTTGTTTCAGTTGCTGAATCCCCATATTGTTTATTAAACGAGTTTCAAGAGATGTTCCAAAGAATATAGGAAGAAGTTTGTTATTATCCTGGTAGGCCGACGTCGTGCCCACCTAACCAAGCGCCAGATTCACTGACAATATTTCTTTCAATACTAACATTTATTGCTTATGGTCTTGCGATTGAGTGCTATTTCTGCGCATAAATAATACAGATATGTTGTAATTAATTGATCACTTTACATTTACAAATCATGCTTTTCAGCACGCATAATGGGAGTCTACTACGTACCGGTGGGCTGGCATACGACATCATCAGTGCGAAGGAATTTAGGAAGGATTTGCTCAAGCCAGTGCAAATGAAACTACGAA
Source organism: Ixodes ricinus (assembly GCA_037355805.1). Classification (NCBI taxonomy): domain Eukaryota; kingdom Metazoa; phylum Arthropoda; class Arachnida; order Ixodida; family Ixodidae; genus Ixodes; species Ixodes ricinus. The sequence continues at coordinate 50,035 of JAZHYW010034292.1, read as the reverse complement.
TCGTTGCAAACCTGCCAAACTTACTATTTATATTGAGTGCCACTTGGATATGAAAATTGTCGCTCGTCATTTTTTAACTGCGCTCGAAAATAAGACAATCTGTATAATTAGTCCAGAAATGGAATGAGGGGAAAACGAAAGCAAGAAAAATAGCAATACGAGTTGTTAATTTTTCCTCAAACTAATGTTTACCTACTAACACCTCATTAGCCACTACATACTCTAAACTTATATTCATTGCATTGAGAGCGGCATAAAATTTGGAAAAGGCCTAAGAATCAGAATAAAATCTCTCTTTTGTTCTCTGCTGGCTTAAACAAAGTTTTCGGGCGTTGCCATTAAAACGAATATCCCTGAGCAACTGCAAATAAGCGAAAAACTTCTCTAGACTGACGTAAACACAAAACAAAAACTTCATGTACCCAAAACGACACGTACGGGAAAGGACCACCCACAGGAAAAGAACAACATTTGAAATTTGAACCCGGTTTCAAACGGGTTCGGCTGCTTCCGGTTATATGGATTTCTGAAGATACGTGTAACCTCGTTTTACAAGAGGGAACCGTTTGATTCGGGCTGCCCGTTTGACATTGCTGGGTTCACTCTTTTTAAACTTTACGGCCCTGCATAAGCATGAACTCACAAAACGTTGAGATGAATATGGCTCAACTAGTATACGCACCTGCGCTGTGTTGAACACGCGTTTATTCTAGAGACTACAGATCTGTACCACGTAGAAGAGAGGCGTTGTTTCCGGTTTGAATAGTTGAGGTCTGATTGGGATAGAGAAAGCGGGGCTGGGGGAGGGAGGGGGGGAGGCGGGGCGAAACCGAGTGTCCCGTTAACCGCTACAACAGGTACGCACTGTCCGCAACTCTTGAAAGTATGCACATGGACGCAAACAAATGGATAGACACAAAGGTGTTTAGGTGCTTCGGTAACAAGCAATAAATAAAACACTGCTGACCATGCCTCACCTTACGATGGACAGCATCGGACGATTCAGCTCATCCGAACCAATCCCAAGTCACGCCAGTGTGACGCATGACCTTCGGAAATGGCGCAACAAAGTGTGGCCCGCTTAGCCGCGTGACACGTTTACGGCGATGGATTGTGTGAGATAGCTCGTAGCGGCCGCTGTGATTCATTGTAAGAAGAAACGCAGTGTCGCAATAACAACGGGAAACTTGTGTACCTTGTGTCACTCTCCTGAGAGCCTGCTCTGGAGGTGGTCGAAAGAGCACTCATTCACACGTCCAAACGGTTTCAAAACCAGCGATGAGTCCCCAGGCTGGCCGCACACCCTGCATCCCCCTCTTTCCTCTCATTTTCCCGGGCAGCGAAGCGAGGCATAACCAAACTGCTAACAGGTTTGCTCGAACTACTCATCAGTCTGATTCAACCGGCGTAACCAAACTGCTCACGTGTTTGGTCCAACTGTTCACCTGCTTGATAAATTGTTCATCGGCTTCGGTCTAAATGTTCACCGGTTCGATCAACTGCAACCGCTTAAACCAAACCGGTTACAGTTTGATTGACACCCCACTCAGGTCGCCAAACAAGGTCAGCATGACATCATTTATGTTTAACGTATCAGCGTTTCTACGCCCCAAACGACTAAGGGCATCACTGTTTTGGACCGGGCCCTGCACCCGCCCGGTGGATGTGCGAAGTGTTATAGAGAGAAAACGACAGAGCGGAGGCTTGCCAGGCAGCTCACTCTCAACGTGGGTCAATGAATTCATCGCTCGGACACCTGAAATGTCATATCTACATCCCTCATTAAGTCTATCTATTTCAAACCCTCCCAATTTGTATTTTCTTACTTTTCCCATTCTCTTACTTCAAATAGTAAACAGCTTCACTGTGATTTAAGAGATACCTGTTCTTTTCTCTATGTTCCAGGCTTTGCTGACCTATACGTAGCTAAATCAAAATTTTTCCGACATTGTTCCCTTTCGCACTCTTCTTTTTGCTTCTACTTTTTTTTTCCACTGAACTAGTCTGCTCAGCCCCATCGCAAATGGGTAGGTATTTAAAAGTTAGCTTTCGGGTTCTGGCTGGTCAATTTAATGCTTAAAAGTTGATATAGAGGATGATTATATTCAATACGAAGCAGAGTTAAAAAAGTATGTGTTTAAGACGAGTGCCGTCTACACCAGGTGTTTATCAGGCCCTGCGAGACATTAGATGAGTGGATAGTAGTCACGGTTTAGTTAGATTAGTGAACCTAAAATAGTTTAATTAATTTTAATTGTTAGATTGAAGTGTCTTAATAAAATGCCACTATTCATGGCCACCACTATTAGAAGCTAGGACAAGTTAAACAGTTCCGAAAAGGTAATGTGTTTTTAGATACAAATTGAGCAATATTTACAGATTTTTACGCCCGATACAAATGTCACGCGAAAAAAAGAGTTCATCAAACCCTGCCCACTATCAAGAGTGACATAGGTAGTTATGTCACGTCGTTAATTGTGTCGTCGGCGCACCCACCAAGATATATGGACGGCATAACTGAAAATAATACGACACTTTTTATACCTTCAATGTAAACAAAACTTGATGCGCTTTTTTTTGCGCGATGTTCTAATTATGTTAAAAAACGTAGAAAAAGTTATCGATTATTTTTTTAAACAGTCCCCTTTTACGAATTCTTTAAATTGGTCCAGCCTCTAAGAGTAATTGCCTTCAACAGTGGGATTACTATGTTAACGTAGCAGCTTGGGCAAGTTGGTTGCTCATTTTAAACCACTCTACAGCGCACTATTGCAAACAACACTCACTCCTTACACACGAAAAATAAAGCTAAATTCAAACCAATCATTTTATCCCTTTTTTAAGCGCAGATTGTTTGAATTTTGCTTTGTGTTTCCTGTATAGGAGTGAATGTTGTTTGCAATAGTGCGCTGTAGTGTGCGTAAAACAAAAATGCAGTTCCAACACTGTCCCCAAAAACCAACCGTTGAAAAGGTTATTTAAAGATTTCCGTTACTTATTGAACTCACCGTGACGATTATCCCCTCATCTAATGTTCAGCCGAGTCTGATAAATACATGGTAGACAGAACTCGTCTAACTTTCGCTTCTTATTTTTAAACATAATCTGTTCGAATTAAATTCAAACACTTGTATATACTTTTTTGTATACTTTAAGTGCATCTCAGGTATCCGTGGCGCCACTTTAGGTTGACCTTTTTATTCAAATTTCAGTGCACAGACCTGCCTACGTTTTTTTGTTGAATTTTCAGCCTAGATGAAACACCTTACCTTATGTACCCCGTACCCAAAACTTGTATAGGCACCATCACTTCTTTAAATATACCCTGACCACTTCACATATATTATAATTTCACTGCGTCTTAAGTTTCATGCTAGACGAATTTATATTATTTTCTTAAATATATTTCCTGCCCGTTCCTCTAGATATTTCCTTCACTCATCAAGCCATACATCCAGATGTTTGTATTTTTGTCGTGGTCTCTGTTAAAGACTTGTGCTGTTAAGGGCTTCCACTTCTGACGTTAAACGCCATTCTTCCAAACTTGTACTACTAAAACTCAGGCCCAAAGTGTGTCTTCCTCTATTCATATCCCAGTTAGTTCCCGCAATGTATTTTGGATATTCGCTGTGGTACTATTAACAATGACCCCTTTCGACAGTGTTCCTTTTGTTGGAAGCTGTATAATCCCAGCAAAATGGTGGGCAAACGCGCGATATCCTCGCGTTCGATTGCCCCCTGGGCCACGCGAACCCTCGTGCAGCGTCAGCAAATGTAGAGCTACCCGCTGACGACACTCGCATGTTCCGCGGTGTCGGATGGCAAGCGCAGTGATATCGTATTTGATAACTACTGCTATACAAGCCGTCCCTTTGGCACGTGTGGTTGAGCGTCGCACTCACAATGTTGAGGTCCTGGGTTAAATTCCCTTTGGTGGAGCTCCATAGTTTTGTTCTATAATCATGGTTTATCCACTTACCGGTACCGCTCTTCCGCAGTAGCGCATTGGTGTCGTGTTAAGGAGCATAATTTTCCCGACTGCCGAGATTATTGCTTCCGCTTTTCAAACTCCTCCCCAAGCAGCGTCCAGTTAAGCTTCGTTTCCTCTTATGGTGGACCACAGCGGACGCTATCAACCACACATCCAATCGAGCGCTGTTGCACGTCGTGATCACACGCCCCGCGCGTAGCTGCGCCTCTCAAAGGTCGCGTCAACTTCACACGGTATTGGATTGGCTTCACGGGCTCGTAGCACCTGGCGGTTCGTCGTAAACGATGTCAACCGGACGATCGGCGTTCAGGCGCCTGGTGTCTCTGTGACGTCCAACTCCTGGCTTTGCATTTCCGCTGCACTCTTCTCGGCGCCGGGCTCTGCGGCACCTTTCTGACACAGTGGAGCAGACACATTCAAGAGCCCATTGATTTTTATTTTTGTGCCGATGTTTTTTTTTTTCTTTTTTCTTGTGTAGTATCGTTTGCCAGGAACAGAAATTAAAAACGAAAACTGGCTATTGTAGCCTCTTGTCACAGTCAGCTAGAATTCTACGACTCCAACCCGACTCGCCAACGCCAAGAGCCAGGTCGCCTAAGCAGAGGTGCGCGTAGATGTGAATTGTTGTTATTTGTTTAATTATTTGTGAATTGTCTTCACATCGCTGCCGTTTATTGAGACAGTACTGTGCCACTGACACCACTCTCTGCCCTGCGCAGCTCCGTTTTCTTTACACGGAACCATTCCAGTGTGCCCGTGACCGCCCCACTATATATATGTATACATATATATATATATATATATATATATATATATATATATATATATATATATATATATATATATATTTCGTTCTGATTCGGGATATATATATATATAATGTTCGATTAAGTTTTCGTTTTATTTTTTTCCCCGGTTCGCTTGAAAACAATAGTTCTGATCTAGTTTCGGTTTGGGGTCGATTCAGCACCCTGTTAAAAAAAAAAAAAACCTGACCTAAACATTTCAACGATTTCCTTCTAATTACAGTTAGGTTTTTATTTCTAAGTGATTGCGGTTAAGTAAAACGTTCAAGTACCGTGGTTTTTACTGATCAGTAAGCCTCGTTTTGCTATAAAATCAATTAAAGGTGTTTCATCATGTCTAAATTATCTATAACTGCCTGAAATGGCTTCTCAAAAAAGTCCTTGTGTGTGTTTTTGCATTTTTTTATATTTTAGAAAGCAGCCAAATCGTCTGGGCTGCATCTTTGATTTAAAAATCAACACTATTTAGTTTTCAAAAAAGAGCCGCAAATATGTACAAATTGACAGTCAACATTGAATTAACGCACATTACCATATGTACTCAAGAGTTAAAATATCCTAATTTTATTTTCTTTCAAGAATCCCATTGTAAACTGCACATACATCTGCAGCAGACAAGAGGCTAATTACAAGCTATGAAGTATTATTACGGCATTTATAAGAGATGGTTCAAAATGCTGGGTGAGTTTGGTAAATATATTTATGGAGGAAAAAACCTTTCGTGCTTCAGAGTGATCTGAAAGCTCGCAATTATATGCATTCAGAAACAATATACCAATTCAACCATTTTTACTCGTCATATGCTAAAGGTACATTTTTGTTTTGAATAAAATCTAGTCACGAATTATAAACCACTCACAATTGTGAGATATTGCGCAGTTTAGCAGGTATAGAATACGAGCTATAAATCAACTAGCAAGTCACTATATTTTTAAACAAACAAACATCGTCGCCCAATTCCATCTAAATAAGTAATACAGCAAATGTTAGTAAAGTTACTATGAAAAAAAAACGCATAAATCTGAATTTTTTTTTCGCATGGCCTCAATGTTGGGGCTAAATATTAAAGATATGAACCACTGCTTGCGTTGATTAGCCAGAGAATACGAAAAGGAGAAACGGTTATTTTATTCACTACCCTGCTGTTCCAATACATTTTCCACAAATATTTTCTTGCATTAAATGGATTCGTATAGCACCATTTGGCTTAGCATGAATGCTTCCAACTTACGCGTTTCCGTCAAAAGGCTCCTAGAACAGTAATTCAGTGCGCACACATTAAATTTACGGATGGGCTTCCAAGTTAGCATCACATGGGCTCTCATATGGCGGCACAGAGTTCACACCTCACCAATCCATCACTTTCTATTATCGTTTGTTGCATTCTGTGAATATTTCTTTCAATATTTATACTGCGTTTTGGCTTAGAGACCTCTCCAACAAAGAGCCTGCTTAGGGGCAGTCGTAGTGCGCTGCCTAGGGTCCTTCGCCCTCCCGTCTACGACAAAGAATGTACGCTTTGTTATGTTCTTGACGCAAGCACAGGATCGGATCATTAAAAGTTTTATCGCCTATTGTTTTATTGGTAACATTAATGCCTTTATTTATTTATTTGTAATATCTATAAACTCACTCCGAAAACGGAACCATAAACAGAACAAGGAATAACACAGTATGAGCTTCAGAATAACTAGTCGACACATGTTTAATGAGTTAATATACATGAAGGTAACAAAGCAAACTGTAAATAAAACTAATACAAGGTCAAATAGCGTAGAATCACTGAACAGTCCTTGATATTAAGCTTAGATTAACGTCTGTCGCATTATCAGCCACAATTGCTGTCATGAATAATCGTGTATAAAAAGTTAAATGGTGGGTTGTTCGCTTTACTTTGTAATATTTATCACGGCAAGGGTAAGATGATTTGGGGCAATTGAGAAATGAGGCCACCAAACATGTATGAGGATAAAAATGGTGAGAGCTACCGGAGATTGTACAGCAACCTGAGGTAAAGTTTAAGCAATCCCATTTTTACAACGCTGTGATAGTGCAAAGACGCAAAATTTTACAAAAAACTAAGCAAGCACCGTATCGTTCATAATTTTGTGCTGCTTACGATATAACCCTAGAAAGGACCCAAATGTATGAAATATGTTCAGTTTTTCCGAAGCTTTAGAATTATATTTGCGCATTTCCTCATCTGTACAGTGGTGTGTCTGAGTAAGCGCTTGAGGAGATCGAGTGAATGACTAGAAGATGCAAGAAAAGGCTGTACACCATCTCGGCAGTCTGACGTCGGCGCATCTATATTGAGATTAACGCCTCCGTCGCTCCTTTAAGTGGCACTGTGGACGTGACTTGCGAAGCAATTTTGGCGCGCAATTTTCTTGGTGGACATATGTATGCAAAGCTCTTTAATTAGTATCTAAAAACTCCATACCTTCTACAAACTTTTCAAATGCATGTTCCATATAATGATAATTGCCGTTAAAACTGCAAATGCAAGATGATCGATGTAGTCTATTACGTAAAAGAAAACATATTTAGAGTTCTGGCGTTCTCATATTCACAATTATCTTCCCACCTGATATCCACCAAGCACCGTATACATGTAATGAAGACGGGATCAACGTAGCTGTTAGGAAGATAACACGGATTTTTTCGGTCGCTCACCAGTCACCTAGCTGTGCTTGGAGATTTGTTTTTGTCCTTTGTCACATTTGTTCCCCTCTTCCCAGCTCGTTTGGACCTTTGCATTAACTGCATTATCATCATAACCTTAAAAATGCAGGCCGTTCACCCTTGTTCATGTTAGACTGATGGCAACTGTGAAAAACCGGTTTGCTCTACTGACGTCTAACTTCTTGTTTGTCCTTGTTAAAATGCTCCACTTTAAATGAAGAGCTCCCTGGTTCGATACCAGGACCAGGCGGATTTTTGCGGTCGCCACACCAGCCAGCTAGCAGTGTTTGGAGTTTTCTGTTTGTCTTTTCTCCCCCTTATTCTTCTTCTCCTGGGATTATTATCGTCATGTTTGTGCAGCTCGCTCGCACCTTTGCATTAATTCCATTATCACCATAACCATGAAAATGCAGGCCGTTCACATTTGTTGGTGTTAAACTGGTGGCAAGTTCTAAAACCCGTTTGCCCTACTGACGTGTAACTGCTGGTTACTACAGTTAGTAGAGCGCTCCACTGGAAATGGAGAGGTCTCTTGTTCGATACCAGTACCAGGCGGATTTTCGTTTGGTCACTCACCAGTCACCTAGCTGTCTTTGGAGATTTGTGCTTGTCCTGTGTTCCCCTTGTTCCTCGTCTCCAGGAAAACAGTATCGTCATTCATTTCAAATTCGCTTGCATCTTTGCATTATTTCCATTATGATCGTAACTGTTACATCTTTTTTTGTTAAAACTATTTTCCCAATATAAAGAAAAACCTGTATAATTTAATATGCTTGGCGGTATAGAATGCACTCCGTTTTCAGCAATGTTTTTTTATTGGCCTTTCCTTTGCCTAAATATAGCAAAAGACTCCGTTATCCTAGTTATTCAGTCATTAATCTATATGCTCATCTAATTCTTAAAGGAGGTGCTTACGACCGAGTGCGTTAAAACCTTTTGTGATTTCCGACGACAAGAAACACGTTAAAAGTGATATGGTCTGGCGACTTTGGGCCTCGTGCGAAGCATCTTCCCTCCTCTATAGATCAATCAATCAATTTTTCAATCCATCAATTTTATTTCCTCTTCATCTGAGAGGGAAGCGCTGGGAAAAAGCAGCATGTCGCTACTTGACGAATTCCCGCCTCCCCTTTACATCCGCAGAAGAAACACAACATATGAGTGAAAGAACAATGGATACATATATAAAGACAGAGTAATCAGTGCTTACACAGAATAGCGGTGTCAATTATAGACAGTGCGAAGGGTTAAACAAGGTAAACATAATTCCAAAGCTAGCTACGCGCTTGCTCCGAAGTTTAGTAATAGAGCACAACAATGCACATTGACTTTCAAAAATATATACTCAACTGCCTCTGCACCATCAAAACATGACAACACCTATTCAATAGATCACTCAAATAGGTCACGAATTTCTTTTTTTTTGCTTGTGTTTGCCACGGAAATTCCCTTTGCTTCAAGGTAGTTTAAAATTCTTGGGAGAGTAAAAGCCAGTCTCTGGTCACCATGGTAATTCTGGAGCGCGGTGCGGCCCAGTTTCGAGAATGACGAGTGCTGCATATTGTCTCCACGACTCCAAACCTGAGACTGAATTAAAAACGCGTACATGGTTGTTTAATGATCTTTTATATGACATCAAAAGATTGTAACTATAGTAATTCGTGATTTTTAACGTGTCAAGCTTTTTAAACAAAGAATATCGCGCAGTCATCATAAGCTACATTATATATTCTTTGTATTGCCCTTTTTTGCATTGTAAAAGTCTCTGAACGTTCGTTTTCGTAGTAGTACCCCAAGCCAGAAAGCAATAATCGAAATTTGAGCAGAACAGGGCGTGATATATAAGCAGCATTATCGAGGGTGGTAAGATAATGCGGTATTTATATAAAACGCCCTACAGACGACAAGCCGGCCGACCGAACCGCATGTTTTGCCGCCGCGCAACAGCTTCTTATGCCGCAGTTGAATAAACCTTTCAAAAAACATAACATAATGGCGACGAGGAAGGGATGCAGACGAGGATGGAGTTTCTGAAGGCAACGCCAGTTCCGTATGCTCTCAAGCCAAACGTGGAAGAGGAGCTCGCTGACCGTGCAAGGAATGGGTATAATAATCTCACCAGTGGCGACAAGTGACTTCACTACACCAGTGGTCCCAGTCGTGAGGCGGGATGGGTCTGTGAGACTCTGCGGTGACTACAAAAGTCACCTCTAAACCCTCTTCTGGATCAGGTACATTACCCATTGCCGAAGCATTGATGAACTGTTGGTAGAGACACGGCACGACATGAAGTCCTCTAAAGTGGACCTGAGCCGCGCATACCAGCAGCTGTGCATGGAAGCAGAAGTCAAAGCGACTGCTCACCATAGACACGCACCGGGGGAGTTGTACTAGGGGCACCGCCTGCCTTTTGGAACCGTACCAGCACCGTCTATTTTCCAGAAGGTGATGGATAGCATGCTGCAGGATATCTCCAGGAGTCGTGTGCTATTTGGATGATTTCCTGATCACGGGGAAGGGACGACGCAAGCACCTGCTTAACCTGGAGGGTGTGTGCTACAGCGACTGCAGGATCGTGGAGTGCAGGTCCGAAGAGAAAGAAGTGGGCCTTCTTTCAGCCCCGGTTGGAGTATTTGGGTCACGTCATCAAGGGTGTCGGAGTACAGGCATCGGACACAAAGGTGAAGGCTCTCGCTTGACGCTCCCAACCCGACTGATAAACAACAACTGCGTTCATTTTCGGGGCTGATCGAATATTACGGAAAATTCATTCCTCAACTGTCAACGGTGGCGCAATCCATGACAAGGCTGTTAGGAGCAGAAGTGCCATGGAAGTGGGAGCAGCAGTGCGACGATGCAGCTCAAGAGGTGAAGAGAACTGTTGTCTTCAGCGGAAGTGCTAGCCCTTTACGACGCTGATCGACCTATACAACTGGTGTGCGATGTCTCATCGTATGGAGTCAGGAGCTGTTCTCTCGCATATGTACCCAGATGGTACCACACGGCCCATAGCGTACGCCTCTCGCACGTTTAGCTCAGCTGAAATAGACTTCCCCAGCCAACTTGAAGCATGAAAAGGGGGCCCTCGCTTTGATTTTCGGAATCAAAAAGTTTCATTTTTATGTGTATGGACGCACATTCCGTCTGGTTTGCGGACCACAAACCCCTACAGGCTATCTTCGGACGAATAAGGGTGTCCCAAGTGTAGCCGATAGCCGGCTGCAACAGCAGAATGCTTTCATACTGTCCGGGTACCAGCATGAGCTCGTGCACAATACTTCAAGGACAATGCTCAGCCTGATTGCTTCTCGAGGTTGCCGTTACCAACAGTGAATAACGAAGAGCAGGGTGATGATGTTGACTCATTTTTTGGTCTCTGGTTCAGCACCCTGCCTGTCACATGCAGAGATAGTGGTAAACAAACAATAAAAGACTCTGTTTTCACCAAGGTGGCAGAGTTCACCGCAGCTGGCTGGCCAAGAACGGATTGACAAACAAGAAATGATGCCATATTTCAGTCGAAGAAACGAACTGTCTTTGCAACAAAATGTGCCATGTAGGGAATGCGAGTCATTGTGCCTCAAACCCTGCGGCGTGGCGTTTTGCAGGAGCTTCATGAAGGACATCAAGGGCTTGCTCAGAGTAAAAAGGCTGGCACGCAGTTATGTGTGGTGGCACGTCGATGGACCGTGACGCAGAAGATCTCATCCAAAGCTGCCCACAGGTGTCAACAACAGCAAAACAACCCCTCCGCAGCACCCGGTTCACAGTTGGGTGTGGCCAGCTTCCAAGCCATGGGAAAGGGTCCATGTGGACTTTGCTGGACCATTTCCAGGTAGCACTTATTTAATCCTCGTGGGCGCTTATTCAAAGTGGCCGAAGGTGCATTCCAACAGCGACTGTTGAAGCACTACAGGAGACGTTCGCTTTGTACTGGCCTGCCGCACAAACTCGGTCTCGGACAACGGTCCACAACTTATACCAAACAAATTTAAGAGACTTTATGAAAGCCAACAGTGTGCAGAGCATCACATCAGCACCGTACCATCCTTCAGCAGATGGACTGGCTGGACGTTTTGTACAGTCACTGAAGCAAGGACTTCGGAAGAACCCTGAAGGCTCGGCGTCCTTGCGGCTAGCCAAGTTCCTATTCGGGTATAGGAACACACCCCACGCAGCTACCCGCGAGTCGCCTGCTACCCTAATGCTAGGTCGAAGACCTACGATCTAGACTTGACCTGCTTAAACCATCGACAGCTGCAGTGGTCACCCAAAGTCAATTCGATGCCAGTCGTTACAAGTCAACTGTGTCAAGAACGATGCAAGAGGGAGATGCTGTGCGTGTGCGCAACTACAGAGGTGCGGAGAAGTGGGTGCCAGGCAAGATCACCAAGAAGACAGGTCCAGTCTCCTACCAGGTGCGTGTGAAGACCCCAACGGGAGATGTCACTTGGAACCGACACCAAGACCAGCTCCTCATCACTAAAGATGACACTGTTGGGGAACCCGAAGACTGGTGGATGACTGTGTCGCAGCCTGCAACATCAGTTTCTGGCGGCCCACCTGAAGACCATGTCAGTGCAACCGGTGCCAGTGCAACAAGCGCCTTGAACATGTCGCACCGTTATCCGACGCTCGAGCACAGAAAACAGAAAACAAACTGTTTAGACCATGATTAAGCTGTTTTTAATCTGTTGGCTCCTAAGGGGACTTTTTGAAACATGTTGTTAGTTTGTTTCTTGTTAAACGTCTGCCAGTGTATTGTCACGAACAGGATAAAAAGTTAAGTGTTTTCTGATCTAAAAGCGGAGGAGATGATATGGTCTGGCAACTTTGGGCCTCGTGCGAAGCGTCTCTCCGCCTTCTATTGTTCAGATGCCAAGCCAGGCTGGCCGAACCCATGTTTTGCTGTCTGTAACCTCTTATGTCGCAGTTGAATGAACCCTTCAAAAACGTAACAAAAAGATTCTATCGAGTAGCCCTGGAACACTTGCGATTTTCGTAATTTTTTATTTTAGTTTTTGAGCATCATATTTTTTACTGGTTTGAAAAACATTCAAGATTGTTACAAAATTACCATTTCTTATGGATACTGTGTAGTGTGCTCTCCCGTCGCAAGGGATCACAAAGAACTCGGTGGTGAACTAAAGCAAGTGCATAAGTTACTTTAAAAGTTACTTACCCTTATATAAAACCTAAACACATTTTTGTTCTTCCAGATGGGAACAGGAACAGACTTCGGCGTCTGCAGAAGTGGGATATGCCATAACGAGAAAGTCATCTCGTCAATTGATAATGTTGCTCCGCAATCTCTAAATAAAGGAATCTCTGGCACCGAATTGCGGTCGCTGGCGATAACCATGACGTTTCAAACAGTTAATCTTAAATGACTGATACTATTTCATATACACAGCGCGACATTGTTAGCGTGAACACTGGATCGCCGTTTATTTTTGTTACATATATATAGATATAGATATATTTTTTAGAATCAGAAAACTAAAAAAACAACAGCTAGCATTATGGGATGTGCTTATTTGGGGCTCCAGCCAAAGAAGAATAAATTGTATGCCCTTCAATGCTCTTTCGGCGAGGGATAATGCCAAAAAAGCGCCCATGTCCTGTTTGCACTAACAATGTAGCAGAGTGTGCGTACAACCACATCATTGTAGCTCTTCAAGATATCCCAAGTCAGAAAGGCAAGATTACGTCGAGAAGTTTTCAATCAGCATAGTAGTATAACTGACAAACCTAAATATTTTTTCACTGACCGGGCTAGTTTTTTTTCCAGGTCATGACAGGAAAATAATGTTGTCGATAATGTTAGACCCCCCCCCCCCCTTAATTTTCAATTGATCAATCAGTCCATCCATCAGTGTCCAGTAAAAGCATGTCGAATTTTTGCGCTGGCACTTTAATGAAAAATTCCCTTATACAAACACACAAAAACTATAAAAACTCCAAGTTCAATGCAGCAGCTCTGTCCACGTGTTTGATACTAACATAATGACAAATTTAAGAGGGCATGCGTTCGAGATCTAAGAGAAAGTTAGAGTACAGAACATACGCGAGCAAGATATTGTTTATTTAAGGCTTAAATATAAAAAATAACATTGCGCTCACTTAAATTATTGTTGCAGTTCTTTTCCAGCATCGAGCACGCTTTTAAAATAGTGATCAAACATGGGGGAGCTCGCGCTAAATATATCAAGTTTGTCAGAATAGACATTAAAAAACTCAGCCGACCAATAGATTAGGTTTAAGTGGCAAGAATGTCGAGATGTAAAAATATGACTGGATTCGTATGGGCACACAGAAGGCACTCTAATCGCCGCGTCCTACTAGAGCTACAAACAGCAGACAGCGACACGCGATAACGAGCGACAAACGACATTGACAGACAGCCTGTTCGTCGGAGTCCGCCGTCCCACAGGGCGGACACGGCCAAGGGCACAAGTAAACTTGTTTTCTGGGTGAAAATGGAGTTGTCAACAAAACACCTCAAAATACACAGACAAAGCAATGAGCGTCACTGCTTTTGTGTCCCGGTCTTTGGGCGGAAAACGGGCCGACAACCACGAGGAAAGCAGAGACGATTACCTTCGTTTTTAGTAAAGCTGCCGCTGAGTCTCCACTTGCCGTCGGTGATTTTCCTGCAAACCGTCGTCACTACCAACACAAAACTTTTCCGAACTAGAACTACCGAATCGCTCCGTTTTTGAGGTGTTCTACGGAATGTTACGTCGAGCGCCGCGGAATCTCCACGCCGATTTGAGATTATGTTGACACCCGCATGATCGAGGACAGGCTTTTTCGGGGGGGGCATACGGCATCCCGACTCTCCTGCAGCGTGATGACAAGTCTCTCGCGCCTGCCGGATTCGCTTGCCGAAACGTCGTGTCCAACTTCGTGGGACAAACAAATAGGAAGCCCAGGTGGCCAGCAAGGCCTTCCATAAAGGCCGAGCGGCCGGTCGAATCACGGGAGGAAAGGGAGGAAGGTTGGGAAGAGAGGCAGTAGAGGGAACACAGAGGCGCGGAGGATACGTTTGTCTCCGAGAGATTTTCCTCGGTGGGACTGCTCGCGGCGCTTCAAGTCGGACGTCAAACACGTACTTGCTCCGTCGCCTTTCTATTTTCAGGTGCTTGTCAGCGTTTGTCGGGGAGTGTATCGTTACAGTGGGACAGCATCCGCGACACGGAACTTTGTGGTGCAACCGGACAAAAATCGGAGTTTGTCGCTCTAGTGGGACGAGGTTATTAGACACACATCTGACAGCACGCTAGGAGAGTCAATCAACCGGTGCAGTGCCTTGAGAAAAGGCAGCAAAACCGCATTTAGTCGACGTTGCTGCAGGCTCAGCATGTTTGCTAGTTCTCAACCAACATCACAGTTAGAGCAGTATATACCGTTCCTTCATATAAAGATACGTGATGAAGGAGATATATTTGTTTTTAACTCTTTCGACGCTGAATGACCTAGTGTTGGAAACGCCGTTTCATAAGACTAAAGACGTACTCTAGATGATATCAAACAAATGAACGGAACAAAGTAGAAAAGGCGGAGGGCTTTTAACCTTCATTCTGCGAGCTGCGGAACCCTACGTCCCCACAGACGAATTAATCACTTTTTACATGACTGTCAAACTTCAGAACCGGATCAAACACAACCCCAGGGTCTCTGATATTTTCATAAAAGTAATCAAGATTCAAGAATCAATTTTATTAGGTGCACAGGAAGAGCCGTTTTTAGTGACTTTGGTCATGTCCCCTGCGACAATTATTTACAAGGTATTCTAGAAAAAACTCAAACTCAAACCGTATGGTCTTGGTGCTGGCACATTGAAACTTACACACACTTCAAAGTACGCATCTACTGAAGACACCAATAGAAAAGCAAAAATGAATACATTGACAGTAGATACATACATACAAAATTGCACTGTGACTAGAGTATACACTCCTAAGTGAAAGGCAGGCGTATATAAGGAAACATGATTGATTGTATCTTGACATTAATGAATTTAAGGTCCAAGACCTTGAGGTAGGGCTTCAAGACAAAAAAAAATAAAGTGTTGATTTCAGTGCCTTTCAGACCGTAACGTAAATAAACTTTATATATATATCAAAGAAAAACAACTGCACAGGAAAAAACGGAGGCTATCAGTATGTTTCATTTAGGGTAATGAGCCCCGTACCGACTCAAAAAGGAGTTTAATTTGTTTATCTAACTTTTGACTTCAAGAGTTCACAAGACCAGCTCTTCGTTGTAACAATGTGGGTCGCTCGTATGTACTGCCCTATTAGGCCGAGTTTCATTCACCCCAAGGAAGTCACACCAGGAAGTTCTGACATCAGAAGACGTTAAATGGTACCCATGCGTTTGGACGCTTGAGTCTACAGCTAGTGGGCAGATGTCTGCGGTCCCTTCGTTGCCCGGTTCCTGTCCCTGCCGTGGCTGTCGCGCTTTTCTTCCTTCAGCTGCTCTATCGTTCCCGGACCCGGCCGCGTATAATCAAACCATATCCCGTACAGCACCTGGCCACTGCCCCCTTGTCACGTGACATGACGTCACTTCCGCCAAACGCAGCTTGGTATGTCACGTGACATGACGTCACTTCCGCTTTAAAACGAAACCAGTTGTTTTATTGGTTTTCAAAATGTCACGTGACATGACGTCACTCGCGCCGCTGTAGTAAGGCAAACATGGCGCCCGCCGCCTGAAATACGAAGCCTGCACGGTCGATGCAGTCGCGGCTGAAGCCTGGACCGCTTGAAACGCGAAGCGTACGCGGTCGACGCAGTCGCGGCTGAGACGCTGTGAACGCGGTGCCGCGAGGGGCTGAACACTTGGTGACGCAACTATGTGCGCACGCCCGCAGTATGCGATGTCTCACATCGTGCTTCAGGAGTGCGTAAAAGGCGCAAGCTACCTTTCTCCTTAGCGTTCCCTACTCGTCGCTTGATAAAAGCGAAGCAGGTATACTACCAACGCCTACCGCTGGTTTCCGAAGTCGAGCCTTCTCTCGATGTCGCCGCTGGTGTAGACTTTATTCTTGCTGAGCAGGTTCGTCGCCGACGCGGTGGATGTGAACCATGTCATGCATGAACGCTTGCCCTTTTTGATACGAAAATATGCTCTGTCGTCACGAACGCTTACGCTGACCCACAAGCTCAATTTGAAGTATTGCCAGCATTTTTATTTCGCCTGTACGCTGTCATCGCATCACCGTTACTCGCGGCGACGCAGGTCTTCGTGCTTGCCTTTCAGCGGTGCCGCGGAGCCGACCCAAAATAAATGTGGCTATGTCTACAACTGGTCGACGCTCGAACCGCAAATTCGGGAAGTGGTAAAGGGATTAGCTTAGTACCGTCAGAAACACTCGTGCCATTGGAGAACCTTTCATGGTGGAGGTACGCAGATGACGATACGCATGCCCAGTGGAACTATGAAGAGAATAAACAAGAGTGCATACTTCGAACTCGGGAAGTTTTTATTTCACCACATTAAATATATCATTGCAATGCAGTGCTGGTTTCAAAGAATGTTATTTCCTCAGTCCCTTTGAAACAACCGAGGCATTTATATGAAGCATATACATGCAAAAATGAACAGTGTGAAGATGTGGGAACAGTATGGCTATGAGCTGTAAAGCAAAATGGCAAGTTCACACTGAAAAGCAACAGTTTACATAAACATTAAAAGAAGATGACGAATAGAAATAATAGTTTCTCCCAAGAACTAGGATAAAGCAAACGGGCATGTCGCCTCAAACGTATAAGGCACATGAAAGTTGTCGCAACTTTGGAAGCTACTATAGCTTATTCATGTAAAAGCGGGTTCACACACTTGCAACTGCTTACGACCAGAGTGGCTGACCAGTCACACAGTCACAAGAGACTTAAAACCGGTTTCAAGCAATTCCTGTTGTAAGCAGTTGCAGGTGTGTGAAACAGCCTTAACTTGCGACACTTCCGCTGTAAACACCAATTGTAAACAATGAATGAACCTCTTCTGTTCTTACTTAATTTGCACCATGTCGGATGTTGTAAGAGAACTTCACATCACACTTGTGTGCAAGAGCCCGAAACTAACACGGCTGCAAAATAAGCAGAGATTTAAAAACTCGTGTCAGATTCGAAATCGCACCCAACAATCCTGGACACGGAGCAGACGTTTGATTGTATCTGTTCGAACGTGCAGCTGTGTTTTTCCTTTCATTAATCTAGACAGTTTGAATGGATGTAGCCTCTGCTTTTGTACATAACATGTGGCAATGAGCATAAACAACAGGGAGGCACCCAGCATTAACATCGGAAGAATGAAAACACGTTAGAGAGCAGCTGGACTTTAATTATACTTGCTGGCTGATGAGGTCGTGGACGACGACATGAAGCGTGCAGTCTTCTGCCGCGCATGTGAACCCTCCGTGTACGCCCCTCTTTCAATCTTCTTTTTCTCCCGCTTTTGAAGTATCTTTAGAGATGCTAACAAAAAAAAAAAAACTTGGGGCTAAGGACATTGGTAACTGGTCACCGGTTCATGCTCAACAAGTGCTGCCAGCGAGTCTGTGCCCGACTACATTGCTGAGCTGCGTCGTGTCGCTCAGCACTGCGAGTAGACATCATTTTCATATAAGTTTTGCGACCGGTTAGTTTGTGGGGTATGCGAGGAAGCCATTCAGCGACACCTTCTCGCCATGCCAGATCTCACTTTTGCTAGGGCTCAAGAACTTGTGATTGCTGCGGAGTATGCCGCAAACGAGAAACCCGACTTCCGGGTTTCAGAGTCGACAGGGGTTCGCCACATTGACAAACACGAACCCACACAGGGCAAGGAATGGTTCATCAATTTCACGCCACAAGCCTGGCGTACGGAAGACATCTCCGAGTGCAGCAAGAAAACGTTGCGCTACGATGCAAGTAGCTGTAATTTTGAACATGTCATTTCGGCGGCGGCAGGAGACACACATCACATTCATGCCGTCAGTAGTTGGTCGAATGCAAGCACCACGCTCCGGAAGCGGGATCCAGTCGTCGTCCGGAATCTCCTCAGGTCAAAGGCAGAGCCTTAACTTCATTGAACCCGGGCAGAAATCGTCGAAGTTCAACTAAATGAAATTCCCATCTGAGTAGAACTTGACACCAGAACTGCTTGGTTCATAACTGTTCTAAAGAGAATGTGGCATCATGAAACGGCAGCATAGACCTAAACGTAAATCACTTTCCGGATGCCTTCACAAAGCCAGTTCGTGGTTCTGGGAAGTGTCAACTTTTCCACGCGGTTCAAGTGAAAGGAGCATCAGCCACTGCTGCTGATCGTGAAAAGACGTGGAGCAAGCCTGCTTGAAAGGAACCGGTTCAAAGTGTTCAATAAGCTACGTGATGCGTGAGCAACAGACCTTTCCAAAAATACGTGGTGCCCCCAGCGTCTGCTTTATGCATTGCGACGTTCAGATGTACGGCACAGGAATTATCCAGAAGCGAAGATGAAGTTACGTTGGTTTAACAGTTCGTGATTTCAGAACGCGGAGAAGGCAGAAGGACAACAAACAGATGGTGTGATGACCTTATCTTACCGCTCACTTAATTTTTTTTCAGCGCCCTGTGAGCTCCTAATGATAAAAAAGTGAATCGCGCTACTACCATGATATACGAAGCGTTTGGGCCGGCACGAACGTACATACGAAGAGCTCCACAATTCCCCTCGTTGCAAGGTCTCTTGGGATTTTCTGGAAAGGTCTATTGCGTGTTCAGAGAGAGAGAGAGAGGGGGAGGGGGGGAGACTCTAAGAAGGCGACAAATTGAAACACTCTCTGTCTAGGCTTGAGAAAGGACGGTCTTGCTCTTGTCCACCGCCTAACACTACACCAAGCACTACTATTCAAGGTGTCCTTCAACTAGCCGAGTCACTCCCACAGACTCAAGGACTCTCAAAAGACTTTCCAAGGGTCTTTGAGTAAGGACTTGGCGGACCCACGTACACTTTCGCACTAAATCCAAACATCAAACCCAAGTACCACAAGCCTCGATTTGTTTCTTTGGCTACTTGAGCCAAAGGTGTACGACACCATCACGCAACTCGTGCAACAAGGAATTGTGCCCCCAGTGTGGAACTTTGCATGGGCTACGCCGGTTGTACTCGTGGGGAGGTCCAACGGCGTGATATGGCTATGTGGACGTTATAAACGCATCATTAATCCAGTCCTCAAAGGGAAGTCGTACCCACTGCCAACAGCACAGCAAATGTTGACTTAACTTCTAGCGCAGTCCTTTAATACGCTCTTGGTTACGAAACTTCTCCGTAACGCTATAGAAGGGCTTTGTACACGACCACGTGCAGCGCTGGGGTTGACAAGGAGCCTAAAAATCTGTCAATTTAGCCAGCACCGCTGGGAACTGGGCATCCAGGTTGTGCTATTGTAATTTCGAACCCACTCTGAATGAGCCACCTTTACATCACGGTGACGCGTAACCACACTGACAGCCTTTCTCATAAGTCTAAGTGTCTTCGGCTCTGTAGGCTGAGTCAACAGATCAAACATTAAAACCTTCATTGCAGGAACCAAATTGTAAACAGTGTGAATGTAATATTCGGTGGCAACACTTATAAGAATACCGTGCAGAGTCCAAGCGACGGCGCTCCCTCGGCCCCTCTCGCTCGCTCGGATCAAGTATTGTCCGGGATTGGAAACGGCGAACATAGATCCGACTCTCTCAATGAACGTCGTAGCATCCTGTTCGCTGCGCCGTTCTTTCAACGGAAATTCAAAAATGAAACGCATTTAAACATAGTATGTGTTCAATTGGCGACAAGGAAGTTTCTGGACCCCTGACGATGAACGACTCCGCTCATCGCGCATCGATCCTAAATATTTTCCCTGGTGGAAACTGAAGTTAGTGATTGAAACGCCTCGAATTCTACTTCGAGGCTAAGAACATCACAAGCTCCGCAAAGAAGCAAGCTGTCCTCCTGACGTTCTGCGGTGAATTAACCTTTGACACCGTACGAGCCCCGCTCGCAACCCCAAAAGCTTTCGGAGGTTGAGTTTGAGGGGATCATCAAGCGCCTCAATGAACACCACGACCCCAAGCCGGTGTAACTGCTCAATCGGTTCAAGTTCCATCAACAGAACGAACCAAACATCGACAGACTCCATCTCGGAAGATGTGACCGCACTGCAAAAAACTCGCTGCCGACTGCAACTTCGGTACAGTAACGGACACACCGACCACACCCACTTCGGCAACGACCACTACAGCCATGTCCTTGTCAAATGCCATTTCACCCCAAAAGACTCGACAGGCCTCGCAAGCCCCAGCGAGAGCATTCTCCGCAGTGCTACCGCTCAAAGTGATGCTGAGGGACCGATTCATTTGTGGCATCAAGGATTTCCACCTTCAATGTTTCCTAGTAGAACGGAACATCACATTCGACTGCGCCTACACTCTCGCATTGGCAACAGAGTCTGCCGCCAGCCAGCAAATCCAGATGCGGAAACGAGGTAAAGCGCCCAGTTCCACTGCAACCACAAGTAAGGGGACAAAATTACCAAAAAAAAACCTGTTTCCGTTGGACAGTTATGCGTTCGCCTGATGAATGCAAGCTCGCTAAAGCCAAGTGCAAATTTTTCCACAAGGAACACTTCGAAAAAGCGTACTTCAAGCACGGAGTTTAACGCAAGTCACGGGAACGCTCATCAAAGTCGTACCCATCAGTTGAGAGTTAAGCAAGGTGAGACGCATGGAGACCTTTGCAGTGAGGAGCGTCGCTCAAGGGGACCCATCGCGGATGATTGTCACGCTCCAGGTGGACGGACGACCTTTAGAAATAGATAAGACTTTCTCAACAAACGTCGCAGATGCCAGTTCGCTTCCCCGTTCTTTCAAGCGGAACTCAATAATAAAACGCATTTAACCCTACTATGCGTAAGTAAATAAACCTCTTCTACACGTCTCCGATTTTAAATGTGTTGGAAGATGCAGTCAAGTCTAAAATGAATACGACTGCAAAATAAGCGCATAACGCATGGGAGATTAGCAGGCTCTCGCATCAGATGTAGAAATCTTAGGATACAAGTAATGTACACCAGAAGGGTCCATCCGGAGAATCGACCTGAGCCAAGTCGCGGAACAAAGAGTGCTTTTCGCAGTGGCACACTAGGCAAAACTGTTACCGTGGAAGCCCACGCTCTTCTCACAGATGACTCGTTTCATCGTCGTAGACCGACCAGAGTGAAGCTGTCGTTCACGTCTTTAACATGGACTGCTTTACGGGGAACGGTTGCCAATACCGATGCAGCTACACTAAAATCGCTGACTAAATCATACACCCTCCCTGTGCAAGGCAAGGAATGCCGGCAGTGCCCGATACCAAACTTTACGTCTGTGTTTACAAAGCGGTAAGTTCGGTCTGTCTCTTGAGTTTGGCTACACAGGTTTACGCCGTAGATGAGAAATTTAGACAGCTGAACTACGACTGCCGGTATGGGGCCTCTAACATGCATCACGTAGTAGTGATACATGACCGCACACCGGTACGATGCTCATCCAGATTGAAGCGAGCAGGAATGGATTTGAAGCTCGAATGCCTGGGTTCTGCAGTTCAAGCTTCCTGCTTCACGTGCTCCAGGTTGTGGCGCACTAACACACTCGGCCACCGATCCCCCTCAGCAGCGCCTTTGAAGGGTTCTGTGCCTCGGTCCAGTACCATGAGCTCACGGCTCGTCAGATGTTGACGCTGTAACCATGAAGGAAAACAAAGTGCTCGTTGATTGCAGACTGCCACTCATCAGTGAACTCGATTGACGCTAACACAGCTGTGTTTCCAGGCCTGGGTCTGCAACTGAGCGAAACCCACCTGACATGGGTCCCAAGAAGGCCGCCAGCTGTCGAGGCCTTTAGTGCAGTCTCGCACTACTGCAGGCGCATTGTCCTGCACATTCCTCTGCAGAGAATGGGACCTCTTCCTTGGCCTCTTGACAGGCTGGTCACTTGGTGGGTGTCTGGCTGGCACCTTTTCTAGCCCCTCGTCAGCCCTGGCCCACGTCCGTGCAAGGCTCGTAGGCTGCACCCGGATCTGGCGTCTCCGGCGCCTTTGTCCTGCCGCAGTCGTCTTGAGGTGAGCTCAACTTGAGGCCGGTGGTGTCGTTGCCATTGGGCACACGGTACAGCTTGTTCCCGAGACCCTGCAGGATCTTGAGGTATATTGTCCTGTCCTCATTCAGGGCATGCAACCGCCGCAAGCTCGACTCCAGGTGCCAGTGCACTTGTCCTCGTGCCTGCGCGGATGGCGTTGAGGCAAGCAAGTGAGCAAGTTAGCTCCTGTCTGCACTCCGTCTCAATTTAAGTGGGAAAATAGCAGGAGCTACAAGGAAGGGTAAGCTCCGAGATTTTGGCATCCCTGCAAAGCATGCACGCTTGTGCAGTGCGAGCTCTGTTCAGGGTAACATGCTTGTGCTCGTAGCTCCAGCTTCTCTCTCTCGGAATGTAAAACAAACTATATTTATGGTGAAAGTTCAGTCTTTGAGGCTACAAACAACCACGAAAAACTGCTTTGTTTCCTTTTACACATACGCGACTTGCAAGCACACTTCCTTGACATTGCAGTAAAATCGCACGACTGCGATTCCGGCTAGATATTGCTGTCACATAGAAAATGAGTCCTGCCATTTATTGATTAGTGAGCAACACACCAGGCCAGCTAAAATGTGAATGTAACTTGGCAGATATGTGACGCTCAGAAAGCCCGTTTTCACTGTTTTAGCATAGGTATATATGCCAAGGTGCTCCAAAAATTACCACGGTCAATCTTAACGTCCGCAACATGGATGCATATATGCGTGCCGGTCATTAAGGTTGACTATGGCAATTCCTGGAGCATCTCGGCATATATATACCCATGCTGAAACTGTGAAAGCCGGCTCTCTGAGCTTCAAATATCGGCCAAGTTACATTCACATATATCACACTGGGCTAAGAACCCTGTAGAAACTAAACAATTATGCAACAATCTTGCTTTCTTGGCACAGCAAACATGAATGTATGGCTGGCAACAGCCAGGAACTATGCACCGCCTAACATTTTAGGCTATGCACTTGAGCACCTCCTAGTAAGAGCCGTAAAAGTGTTTGTGTTCCAGAAGTTTACTACCAGCGGCCGGCAAAAAGCTTTTTTTTTCAGTCTCTGCCTGTGTATCTATATCGCCGAGAAAAGAAACAATGAACTGGAGTGAGCACGAATATAAAATGGCACTCATACTTGGGCAAGCTGAGCTTGGTCAGATCTTTGCACAGCCAGAGACGCCAGAGGTGAAGTTTAGGGCTGGGGGGCTTCTGGCATGTCGCTGGCTTCGGCAGTGTGCCGGTGTTTTGAGGCTTGGGAGGTGAAGCCTGCCACGTCTGGCTCTTCTTGCGACTGGTGCCCTTCACGGAAAGAGCATGAAGAACTTTTGCGCCGGCCACTTGTCTCCCAAGGCCAACTTGCCCAGTCGCTATCCATCCTTCGCGCTCCAACAATGTGGCAAGCCAAATAAAGTAATGATCACCGCACAATCGAGCAGTCGCAGCAATGAAACATAACTGAACTCTCTTGAATTTCGGCGGTAACCATGCCACAGATACGTGCCAGTGTGTACCATCAATTGATCCTTCGCGGCCACCATTTTCACCCAGTGTGCACAGACGCTTCCGCCGATTCCCCGCCCATTCTAGCAAAAATAAAAAACGCAATATTGAACAAAACCAAATTCACACATTTTCTATTTACATCTACATATTACTTTTTTAATCTTAAAACAAGAAAAACGATGCAAATATAAATTAAAAATGTGCGAATTTTTTCTTTGTTCAATATTCCATGTTTTTGTTGTTTTTTTGTTTTTTTTTATAGTATTGGCAGAAATTGCCAGGAGACGTCCGAGCACACTGGACGAAGATGGCGGCCGCGAAGGATAAATTGATGGTACTCATGTCTGCTGGCATGGTTACTGCAGAGATTCAAGAGAGTTCTGTTATGTTTTATTGCTGCGAGTGCTCAATAGTGCGGGGTACATTACCTTATGGGGCCTTGCACATCGTTGGAGCGCGAAGGATGCATAGCGACCGGGCAAGTTGGCCTTGGGAGACAAGTGTCCGGCGCAAGAGTTCTTCATGTTTTTCCGTGAAGGGCACCAGTCGCCGAAAGAACCAGACATGGCCAGCTGCCCCGCCAAAGCATCAGAAGGCCAGCACACTGCCAAAGCCAGCGATATGCCAGAAGCCCTCCACTTCAGCTCTGGCGTCTCCGGCTGTGCAAGGATCTGACCGAGCTGAGCTTGCCCAAGTATGTGAGCCATTTCATGTTCGCGCTCACTCCACTTCCTTGTTTCTTTTCTCGTCGATATGAATACACAAGCAGACTAACAAACACTTCTTACAGGTCATACTAGGAGGTAAAAAAGTGCAGAGCCTAGAATGTTAGGCGGTACATATTTCCTGGTTGTTGCCAGCCACGCATTCATGTTTGTTGTACCAAATGAAAAACGATGACTTGTTGCATAATTGTTTCGTTTCTGGCCCAGTCTAATATATGTGAATGTAACTTAGCAAATATGTGAATCTCAGAAACCTGCTTTCACCGTTTTAGCATGGGTATCTATGCCGAGACGGTCCAGGAATTGCCATGGTCAATCTTAATGGCCGTCATATGGGTATGCATCCATGTGCCGGACATTAAGATTGACCGTGGTAATTCCTGGAGCGTCTCGGCATATATACCCATGCTAAAACAGTGAAAGCGGGCTCTCTGAGCTTCACATATCTGCCAAGTTACATTCACATTTTAGCTGGCCTGGTGTGTTGCTCACTAATCTACAAATGGCAGGACTCATTTTCGATGTGGCAGCAATATCTGGCCAGAATCGCAGTCGCGCGACTTTGCTGTAATGTCAAGCAAGTGTTCTTGCAAATCGCGCATGTGTAAACTTAAAAAAAGGAAACAAAGGAGTTTTTAGTGGTTGTTTGTAGCCTCAAAGTCTGAACCTTCACCACAACTATAGTTTGTTTCACATTCCGAGGGAGCGAAGCTGGAGCTACGAGCACAAGCATGTTACCCTGAACAGAGCTTGCACTGCACAAGCGTGCATGCTTTGCAGGGATGCCAAAAGCCCGGAGCTCGCCCTTCCTTGTAGCTCCTGCTATTCTCCCCTTGATGTGAGACGGAGTACAGAACTGGGGTAACTTGCTCACTTGCTTGCCTCAACGCCATCTGCGCAGGCACGAGAACAAGTGTACCGGCGCCTGAAGTCGAGCTTGCGGCGCACTGCATGCCCTGAACGAGGACAGAACAACATACCTCGAGATCCTGCAGGGTCTCGGGGACGAGCTGTACCGTGTGCCCAATGGCAACGACACCACCGGCCTCATGTTGAGCCTCAAGGCGACTGCGGCAGGACGAAGGCGCCGGGGACGCCAGATCCGGGTGCAGCCTACGCAGCCCTGCCCGACGTAGGCCAGGGCGGTCGAGGGGCTCGAAAAGGGTGCCAGCCAGACGCCCACCAAGTGACCTGCCTGTCAAGATCGAGGCCAAGAAAGAGGCCCCATTTCCTGCAGAGGAATGTGCAGGACAATGTGCCTAGTGCGAGACTGCACTAAGGGCCTCGACAGCTGGCGGCCTTCTTGGGACCCATGTCAGGTGGGTTTCACTAAGTTGCAGACCCAGGCCTGGAAACACCGCTGTGTTAGCCTCAATTGAGCTCACAGAGGAGTTGCAGTCTGCACACAACCAGCACTGCTTTGCCTGCTGGGTTACAGCGTCAACACTGGACGAGCAGTCAGCTCATAGGACTGGACCGAGGCACACAACCCTTCAAAGGCGCTGCTGAGGGGAATCGGCGGCCGAGTGTGTTAGTGCCCCACAGCTCGGAGCACGTGAAGCAGGAAGCCTGGACTGCAGAAACCAAACATTCGAGGTTCAATCGCCATCTCTGCTCGCTGCAATCTGGATGAGCATCGTACCGGTGTGCGGTCATGTACCTAACTACTACGTGAAGCATGTTAAAGACCCCAGGCAGGCAGTCGTAATGCACCAAGCTAAAATTTCTCATCTACGGTGTAAACCCGTTTAGCCAAAGTCAAGAGACAGACCGAACTTACGCTTTGTAAACACGGACGTGAATTTCGGTATCGGGAACTGCCGGCATTTCTTGTCTTGCCCAGGGAGGTGTCTGTGGTAGTCAGCGATTTTATCGTATTTGCATCGGTGTTGGAAACCGTTTCCCGTAAAGCAGTCCTTGCCAAGGACGTGAACGACAGCTCTCACTCTGGTCGGTCTACAGCGACGAAGCGAGTCATCTCTGAGAAGAGCTTGGGCATCCACGACAACAGTTTTTCCTGGTGTGCCACTGCGAAAAGCTCTCTTTGTGTCGCGACTTGGCTCAGGACGACTCTCCGGTTGGACCCTTTTGGTGTACGTTACTTGCATCCTAAGATTTCTCATCTCATTCGGGAGTCTGCTAATGTCCCAGGCGTTATGTGCTTATTTTGCAGTCGCATTCATTCTAGACTTGACTGCATCTTCCAACACAATTCAAATCGGAGACGTGTGGAAGAGGTTTGTTTACTTATGCATACTAGGGTCAAATTCGTTTTATTAATGAGTTTCGGTTGAATGAACGGGGAAGCGAACTGGAATCTGCGACGTTTCCTGAGAGAGTCTGATCTATTTACAAAGGTCGTTCGTCCACTAGGAACGTGACAATCATCCACGATGGGTCCCCTTGAGCGACGCTCCACACTGCAGAGGTCCTCTATGCGTCTCACCTTGCTTAACTATCAACTGATGGGTACGACTTGATGAGCGTTCCCGTGACTTGCGTTGAATTCCGTGCTTGAAGCACGCTTCTTCGAGGCGCTTTTGTGGAAAAATTTGCACGTGGCGTTAGCGAGCTGCAGTCATCAGGTGTACGCGTAACTGTGCAACGGAAACAGGGTTTCTTTGAAAATTTCGCCCCTTACTTGTGGTTGCAGTGGAACTGGGCACTTTACCTTGTTTCTGCGCCTGTAGTTGCTGGCTGGCGGCAAACTCTGTTGCCAATGCGAGATGTAGGCGCAGTTAAAAGTGATGTTCTGTTCCACTAACAAATATTGAAGGTGGTAATGCTTGAAGCCACAAATGAATCGGCCCCTCAGCATCACTTCGTGCGGTACCACAGCGGAGAATGCTCTCGCTAAGGCTTGCGGGACCTGTCGAGTCCTTTGTGGTGTGAATAATTGTTTAAAAAGCAGCCGACACGGGAATCTTAACGAGAGAAGAGGCAGATGGACTGTCGTGGGTGCCGTATTAGCGTTCGCGGACACCATGAAAGCAACGACCAGTTTGAATTGAACACATCATTCAGTAGACGTTTCCTCTCATGTGCTCCCAAAACATCATAACACTCCGATCATTGATTTAGGTTATGTCACACGTCATATTTAAATTCACCTCCCGTCTTTGAAGTACGAGTGGATATTAGAAATATTTTTTTATCTCGAGCGCCTTGTTTGTGGTCCCCATGAGAAACCTCTTTTGTATTGGTTGTCGTCGAACCGAAATTGTCCGCCATAAAGAACATGTCTCTTGGCGCAACTTCGTCAGCTAGTCTGAGGCATACAGGATGCAGACAAAAATGGCAAATTGGGCAAGTTGGTTCCGCCAAAAAAAAATGGAAATTGTGAAGAACGGCAACAATACAAGGTTCTTTAATGTACGTAATGAACCCCTGGATTGTCGTCGTTCTTTCCCTTGTCTTTGTTTTTGGCGCTTAAATGTAGGTAACCAGCCAACCCAACTCACTATTTTCTATGAAATTCATTTATTCTGTAAGCGCCTTGTATTGTCGTCGTTCCTTAACTTGTCCTTCTTTTTTGGCGCTTAACTGTATATCCAGCACAATTTAGTTTTTTGTTTTTTTAACATTTGTTTTATACTATATTTTACTACTTTCGTGTTTTGTTTGAAATAAACAAGTCGATCTTCAGTGGAATCAGCAATTCAACACAAAATCTTTTTGTAATAAAAAACGTCCATTTATTGCAACTACTGTTTTATAACGCAAATTTTGCGAATCTTTTGACGGCTCGTTTGTGGGTCGATGTATGGAGCGATGAAACTGTCCACGTAAGCCGACACCCTAGTAAACATCTGGGGTGCAAATCTTGATCCACACACCGCGGGGCCGGCACTGACGATTCCGTGGAGCGACCACTGGCCGTTTGCAAAGTGTACAACCGGGCTCCCACTGTCTCCCTGAAATGAAGAACATCGGTTATTCCCACAACATGACATCGGGAAATCTCAGGTCCCAAGCCTAAAGGGGAAACTTGAACGCTTCGTTAAATGACTCCTAAGTTATTTTGGGCAGCTTTAGAACCCACAGCGTGCGGCTAAAAACAAGTGTAAGTCACGCTTATAAACTATTCCAAGATTAGCCTTCTCTAGGGCTGTGTTCCAAGTCTTATCCAAATGAATCCGACTTACTCCGCTTGGTCGTCTGACGTGACAGCACAGATAGAAAAAATGAAAGACGTTTACAATTCTCTGTAATGCCGAATTAGAGCGCAGCTCTTGACGAGGACGAAGGGAGGGTGCGGAGGAGGGTATGCTCCTCCTCCCCCTCCATACCTTCTCCTCCTTCATAACCCGCTAAGTTAACCCGCTAAAGTTGGCGGAAAATTTTTTCCGATAAATTTATCGAAAAATTTTCCAACTAAACGTAGCGGAAAAATTTCCCGACAAATTTAGCGGAAACTTCCCCGCTAAATTTAGCGGATAAATTTCACGGTAACTTTAGCGGGAAACGTCCCATAATGCAACGCACAATTACGCCGACGCCGACGCCGCCCAACCCGGAAACGGGCGCCTAAGAGCAGCGCTCTAAAAGGCAGTGACTGTTTCGACATCCACCTTCAAAATATCTCAAAAGTATTTCGACGTCTGTGACGCTACTTCCATAAAACGTCAAAATAGCGGCTTGATTAATGTGACGCCTTCCCTCTATGCCGCCTTCGCAGCGGCAGCCGTTTCGTGGTTACGTCAGTTTAGTTCTGTTTTGGTTTCCGACGGTGTTGTCGGACTCGGTGATGTGTTGATGTGTTGGCGGAGTTATGCGTAGCGTGCCTAAGAAGTTCCTGCCCTAATTTGCAGCGGAAGTGTCTTATTCAACGCGTATGTGGGACTGGCTAGACAATTGATCCTTTCGGACGTGACACACCCGACGGCGATGTTCCTCAGCTCCCACATCATTTTGGCACGCGTTTCACTTAACATCTTCTACAATAAAGGCGCGCTGGATATTCCTCTGTCTTACATGCACGTAATAATTGTAAGTGCGTGCGCTACGTAACACAAAGAATTTTGGTATGCTTTTTGTTCCTCCATATCGTGCGAGCGCGATCTTCGTATGGTTTGAGTCTCTCTTTGCATCGGTCTGCCGCCCTCTTTTTAACCGGATTTCGCAGAGTCCGTTGCTTAGTTTAGATTTTCGTTTTGGTTTGTGTACAACGAGCCGTTTAGATGCGAAACGATCGGGAGGGATAAATAAAAGGCTGTGAATGCACAAAATTTTCATCCTGAATGTCTCTTGACCCGTGCAAACGAAGTTTCTTTCGCGGTTGTACGAGATACACGCCTTTTCCTATCAACATGCAAATTGTATGACACGACAGTCAGCTTCTATGTCTATAAAAAAACGTGAAATAAATTATGTAAAGCAGCGGTACCTCACTCTGTATGGTTGGGCACAACCAAGCAAACGTAACGTGCAGCCTAATAGCTAATGTACACTTTAATTAACTTCTTTTTTTTTGCATTCTACATTATTTGGAACGTCAAAAAAACTGCCGTCGACTGCAGATATGTTCTCTGAAAATGCATGTTGAACCGCGACGCTGCCTGCAGCCAAGATTATGTAGGTTTGACCGCCACTTTCGACCACTTTCCAGTCCGATCCGAACGCCGAAATGACCGAAGATTCAAAGTTTAAGTTTGAGATGTCTAAATAAGGACAATGAAATATTTTGACCGGGGACGTCAAAATTATTTTTAAAATAATTTTCGCGTCTTCAGAAAGTTGCGTCACTGAAGTCCAAATAGTCACTACCATTGAAAAACGCTGGAGGCGCGTAGGTTTCCGAACTCCAAGGAACGAAACTATTACCCTGGAGTAAGATGGAGAAAATTTTGGAACACAGCCTAGGTGGCCATCTCCGACCACAGGAGATGGGATCCGTTATGAGCATGCGCAGTAGCTCTATATTTGCTATTTGTACGCAGCCATTTTCATCTACTGGGCTGTGGGTCGCGTTTTGACTGTGCGAAGTAGCTCAATATTTGCCTTCTGCGTGCTGCCATCTTTGTCTAATGGGCTGTGGGAGTCGTTCTGAGCTAGCGAAGTAGCTTACTGTTAGCCTTCGGCGCGCTGAAATATTTGTTTACTGGGCTGTACGATACATTCTGAGCACCTCAGTAGCTCTGTTCTGCGAAACATCAGAAACCGTGTATGTGTCTCATGTTCATTGATTCGACATTTGCTGGCCTGGGTGATCAGCGTTAAAAATGTATATACCGCAAAAAGCCTTCGTCAAACTACGAGGGCTTCGGTGGCGGCTTTGGAGACGTTAACTGGCTTTGTAAGTGTCGTTATCTCTCCTCGAGAGACCAGAAATATAGATTCGCCACCTGCGCTAAAGAATTGTCTTTCCTTGCAGTGAAAGTGGATGTTAAAATACCTACTAGTGTTTGCTGCAAGGACTCTTACTCCTATTAATATTTTAGTACGCCAATTATTGCGGTGGTAATTTATATTGCGCAAATCAGGTTCACCTAACTTCACAATGATGTTTCAACAATGAGACTGGGAAGAAACCTAAGAGAGGTATTTGAAAGGTATGTCAACTTTCTTCTGTCCCTTCCAATATGTTTTAAAGTTTTGTTTCCCAGTCTTATAGTTTAAACATTATGTTTATTACGTACCTGCTCTTCTGCACTTTGATATTTTTGTTTTTGCTGGTAGTACCTGAAGCAGGTTTAATTTTATTGTATCCGCTTACTCATCACAGTCCTCATGTACGCACGTTAATCAAATATACGAGTAATGTAGAAATTAGGACGTCGGTTGGCCGAGTTGGAAGCGAACGACCCATGTATTGGACTTTCTAGTAAATAACTTTGTTGTTGAGACGCTGTCTGTCTTCTTTCTTCTGTCCCTTCTAATTATTGTTAAATTTCCTTCCTAGTCTAAGGGTTTAAACATCATAATTAATAAGCACCAGTTGGCCTACACTTTGATCATAATTTCACCTAACTTAGCTATTCGAAATGTTTCAAGGTCATAGATGCATTAAAATGGTTTATTTTTGTCAACGCCCGATTTGTATTCTTGGCTCAAAAACTATTCATTATTGCTAGCGATTGACAGGTTATCTACATCTGAGCAAAGCGGGGCAGAGGTTAAAACTTTTGTGTCATAAAAGTCTGGACCCGAGTAGAAGTGTTAAGATAGAAGGTTATTCAAAATGCTCGTCGAACTCTTCATAAGGAAAAAGACTATGGATAAACGCTAACCAATATTCGTGTTACAGGGAAGCGAAATTAAGAGTTCTTTGTAGGGTGCAAACCTCTCCACTCGAACCCGAGTGCGCTTGACGTATGGTATTGCTTTCTGACTAAAACGTGTCATTATTTTGCACCAACAAAATATAAACAATTCGGGAGCTCACTCCGAATATTGAACTACTAGTAGATTATTGTGGTGCAGATGTGCATCGCCACCCTTCTTTGGCTTCGTGCTCTGTACAAAGGCATATATCTATGTAGTATACCTAGGCGTCGACCTTTTCCGACTATGTTCTGTCGTACAATAAGGAATAGGCAACGGACCTGATATTTTCGTGTTTACGTTTTTAAAAATTAGCGGTCTCGCCTTATTTTTTATTGTAGTTAATTGTCTGTAGTTTATTTTTTTTTTAATGTCTGAGCGCCAATAAATTCAGTTTCAAAAGTAAATCGAGCAACATTGGCGGTCGCCATTTCTCGGGCAAGAAGCATGTCATTATATTCGAGTCCTCGCCAAACACTAAAGCGGCATTCTTTTTTTTTTTTTATACTAGTCTGAGCCGAGTTTGCTTGAGTGCTACACAGCCCTCCTGTCCATATATACATGCTCGCAGCACGTGCCCAAACAATGGCAGACAGGTAGGGCTCTACTTTTGAAAGCAGGACTATTGTGTCTTCGTTAAAGAAAAAAACCAACACTGTATATAAAACTAGGGTGAGATTTTAACTCTAATGCTTCTGTGTCGCGGAGCTGCATACGCATGGAGTCTACCATAGCCACGGAGAGCGTAAGCAACACAAAATGAGAACCATTATGTTCGCGGTTTTTTTTTTTTTTTTACTTTGTGATCCGTTCGTCGACGTTCATATGAACTTGTGCCGCAATCCGATTGCCTGCCGAACAATTGTGAGATGCTCGGGACTTGTTACGTACTGCGTTTCGTAAGATGTCGGTGACTGAAAGAGCTTATAGGACTGTAATTTAGTGAATATTTGCGTGTCCTAAATCGAATAGACCGACGCGCCACGCGTTGAGACTGAAATTTTTACTAGTTCTTAAGCTACGATTCTAATTTTACAATATGGCACACTTTGATCAGATAAATTGTGCAAACGACAAGAGAGAGAAAGGTGGACAGGATGAGCGCTATTCACAACTGACGTTTTAATAGTAAAGACAATAAGGAAGTGAAGCATTAATTATAAGGGAGAAAACCATCAAGAATACTGCCCTAGGTTGTCTTGATAAAGAAGAAGAAACACCAACGTGACTACCTTGGTTGCTGTACCTCTCTTCCTGTCATTACGCTATTTACCTGATCATGTTAATCAAGTGCAACAGATGATCATAGTGCACACTTTGTTCTGTAATGGGGAGCGCAAGTTCGTCAGCCTCTGCACTGAGGTAGCCATGATCAGAATGCCAAAGCTCATTGGCTGAGAAAAATATACTGGGAAACGTCAAGGCATCTAGTATTGAGATCTACCCAATATTCTTCCAGTCAAAGCCAATCAGAGTTCGGCAGACGACGTGCTCTCTCGCATTAGTTCATTAACACTGAGCTATCATTTGTGCTCTTCGTATAATGAGAAACTGTTTGCCTGAGAGTAATTAGTCTAAGAGACAAACACGGTGATCATAATGCGTTGCTTATGTATAGAGATGCATGAAGCTGCATGAGCGAATGCGTGAGAGCAGAAGCAAAGCACTACAATGTAGCGAATGCCTCAGAAAGTAAAGGCGTTTGCGTGCAAAAATGCCATACTTACACTACAGGCACTGCCGTATTTATGACCACCACAAAACATCTGAGGAATTATTCCGGGTCTTATTCGCCGGCACTCTTGATGTGAAATTGCCGATACCATTGCCTGCTTCAGTTCCCTTGCAGACCAGCCTCCTTTAAAGAGTAAAGTACGTTATATGTGTCAGCACTGGTCAAACATCACGAGGGAAAAGTATGCTCTCTTTTCGACCCAATGACAGTTTTTTTACTCCTCTATTTTACTCTATTGACAAAATACAATATGAAATACACTAGTTCAATAAAAGCCCGTAAGCGGCTTTTTCACTTAGTTGAAGCAGGATAGTATACATTGGATCAAACAAAAACAAAACACATTCTAATTCGCTATATGCCAATTTTGTTCTCGGAAAACAATCAGAGTTCATTAAGTGAGTGTATGTAATACGGGATTTACAACTAAATTGTTTTAGGCATAAAATATAATCCCGTTCGCTAATAGTTCATTGTTCAAATAAAAAACTTTATGACACTAGTCTCCCTCACATACTCAGATATTTACAGTTCAGTGTGCCATTTTCTAAACAAAAACGTGATACACCTGCTGGGATCGGTGTAAAAAATAACACGTATGGACGCCATTTTTAAAGTTATCCTATTCCATCGGCAAACTCATTCTAGTTTCGAAAACGATTTTATGCTAATTGTAGCGGTGAATGTGAAGGCCTGTTCACACACTTGCCACTGCTTACGACCAAGTGAAATAAAACGCATTGGGATTTCTCATGAACAAAGAGCAAGCACATTTGCGCCATCTGTCGGGTAGACGCCATAAAACACTTGGCATTCGCGTGTATTTTACTATTTTTTAACACATCATTCTTTCTTTCTTGGCTTGGAAACCTTTTCGAAAATGTTATAACTGTAATTTCCCATATACAGTGCGAGCATTCGACCTGTAAATACTACAAAAACACCTTCTCACTAAGCAAATGTCGTTCCAGGGACCACTCACTGATGGCGTCAGCGCGCCTGCGTTTTATCGTTGTAAGAAATCATAAGATCTCGGTCGTAAACAAACACAAGTGTGAAAAGTGCTTTAGTATCCCAGCCAACATCGAGCGGGAAATCGCACCACTTAAAATACTTTGTTTCCTGTAATGGTTCATTTCACGTCCATGACAGCTTCTATAGAATATAGTTCAGGGTGCCGTACCGTCCTCGTTATTTATGCAATTCTCATCTAACACCGTAAATTTACCAGCACTTTATATTTCAACGATGCTTCAATAAATTGAAAAATTAGTGATAGCTCACCTCCTACTTCACCCCATCCTGTGATGTAGAGCTTGGATCCTGTAAGGAGCTGTTCCCCTTGGTTTGGAAGGCATACTGGCTGAATTGTCCTTGTCATGTTCACTTTCTGTTTGAGTTTTATGATTGCAATGTCCTGTATACCACCTAAACAAAGTAAAAAATATACTCTTAATTCATATTTCAGAAAAGCTCCTACACTTTCTCAACGAATTAAATATTGTAACACCTTGATAACCTTTAAAATCATTATTCAGTTACTAAATAAGTAAAGAAAATAGTACATTTAGTTGAAATACACCAGTTCTTCCAAAGAAAATATTTTATTCAGCTTCCCTATTTTATACCAGTTTCTTCAGAGGATTGCACGTTCAGGCTTTTTCTTTTAATTAACTTTCGGTAGGCAAAACGGTCATGGGAGTTAGAGAATCCAGCGGCACTGTAGTGTCAGTCAGATGCGAAATACAAGAAAGCACGGTACACTGCGCTGTGATCTGTCTGCTCTTTACCCAAGTATTTCCTAAGATATGTCCAGCGAGCAGTTGACTGTAGTTTCCTGGTAATGTTAAAAAATTCCTGAGTCATTTTATTGGGTACGTTATTTTACAATATCGTTCAACCATGTCACTGTTAAGGCTGGTTCAAACACTTGCGTTTGATTACGACCAACTTGCGCTACAACCGGATTGTAAGCTTCCTGTGTCTGGTTACGGCCTCCTGTGCAGCAGCGCGGCCGGTCGTGGACCCTCAGAAAAGAATTAAAACCGGTTTTAAGCCCCTCCGATTATAAGCAGACGCAAGTCTGTGAACCAGCCTTCATGTTACAATTCAAATGCTTCTTCTATAGGAAGAGTTATGTTTGCGGGGATATCGTGCATTCGATCTTGCTGAGCCTATGCGCACGTCCTCATCTCAACTTTACCATTACGAATCATTGTCGACGACAGAGAAGCCCCGGAAGCATATCAGCGCGTGACAGACGGTTCAAGAAATGACTCCCTTAATCTTTAAAACTTTTTCAAAGGAAAGACAAATCTAATAGTCCCAGCTATCACCTTCTTTTAGAATCTTCAAAAATATGAAACCACGGGCAGAACATTTCCTATATACTTCTTTAATAATATTAAAATTAGATAATAATAAACGCTTCATTTTCATTTTCCCTTACAGTAATGATGGGGCCGAGAATAAAAGCCGCGATAGACGGTTTGACAAGATTTGAAGTTATACAACTTCACGTTTATTTATAAAAGACGGCGTAATGTTCCTGTGCTTATATTCCAAACTAAGATTCAAAATGCTGAAATCATGTTGCTCTTGGAGCATCTCATACTGGCCTATATCATAATGTCAATACAAATTCACTTTATGGCACCAGGCGCCTGTCTCGAACAACGTGACGGCGAATATAAGCAAAATAGTATTATCTACATACACTCTCCAATGATCAACAAATAAAATTTTACGAATTAGCACGAACTGCAGCACAGTCAGCACAAACATGACACAAAAACACCGAAAAGGCTGTGGTTTTTTGTTTGCGTTAACAGTGCCATTTTATGTGCCACTCCCGTTTTGGAATTCTTACATTTGCAACATCCGACAAAACAATGATAGGGCCAGCTTTAACTGAAGAGAGGAAAACATGTAAGCTTTTCGACAACAGTGATGGACAGCGTGCTTAGTGTGCTGACCTAAACAGTGACGCTATGTATTAGTTACTACATCTTATTTGTTTATGAAAAGCCGCTTCGCCTTTTACTGAAGGCAGTCTGCATAAATATTGTTCGGAAGCTCCAGTGAAAAACAAAAACTAGCGGTTCCCTGCCTCGTCCTGCCAATAAACTGCGGCGATATCGAGGCTCTCCACGCCCTGCTACGCTCTGCTGCACACATCTATATTGCTGTGTCTACATTTAGCTGACTTACAAGTTACGCGTCACTAAACGTAGCTGACGATGAGGATGTGACACTACGAGCTCACATGACAAAGGGACGTTGAAGTGTGGCGTGACGTACTGATGTCATTTGAGGTTAGTGGAAACATTTTCCGGCTTAATCTAGGCGGAGAATTTGTGACGTCAAAATCGCAGTGTCACGAGACAATGCGAATTCCCGGCTAAATTTACTGCATACCTTTTCACGCTAAATACAGGGGGGAATATATACACAAAAACACACCCCGGTATCCGCATGCGACACCTCGCAAATTATTTCTGTCGCACGAAAAAAAAAAGGGGGATTACAGGGATTTGATTATACTCGTTCTTTCGCTATGGTGCCCGCCTCCGACTTTTCTGTGTGCCTCGTCCCAAAAAGTGATTTCTACGTTTCCGCCTGATGACGCCATACAAGTGCCATGCTGTCGCCGGTCACGATCCTGGCGGTGTCCCAGCAGCGGTGGGCGACGTAACAGACGCCTGTTCCGCTGCAGGTCGCTCTGTCGCGGGACAGCCCAGGGAAGCTTCGACAGCCATGAGTTGCGACACCGCGAGGACAGCGCCACTCGCGTTCGCTCGTGCTTTTCGCCAGCATTCCTACGACCAACCGCCAGAGGAGTGACATCCGACAGCAAGACGCTCCAGCTTCTGTGACGTCATTTGTTGCCCCGTCTCGGGACCAATTTTGATGAATGGGCGGACTAGGGCACTAAACACACCAGTCGGAGACGAAATACAGGGCACTATACTTCTGGAAAAAACACAGGGCATGAAAAGAGAGTAGTACGATGTATGTTTTTGTTTTCCTTTGCAAGAAAAACATAACGAACATTTTTTCGAGTAACGAGCGCCGTACAGGGAGACGTCTGCCAACGAAAAGTGAAGTGCAGCCCAACATGGCTCCGCCAGTCAAAACAACTTGGCATCGTGCCGTTGTACCGGTTTTATTGCTTTTTATGCCCATGCTACCAAAACTTTTTAAGAAATATTTAGACAAAAAGACAATATGCGCGCAAAGATTGGGGCTGGACACGTTAATCGCGCGGGACGGTGCCCTTCGAAAATGACGACAGCGCCATTCAAAGCCGGGGAGATGGTGTATGCATGCGCAATCATTACAAAGAAAAAGGTCGATTTTTTATTGGAGGGTATGTTTTACGAGTCTCTTTACTCAATCGTTAACTATGAGCGAAACCCTTGAAGCGACATCATGGCACCAGGCCCAATAGATCTCACTGGCGCGATGACTTACCGGGACTGTGGTCCGATACGAGGCAGGGTGGACGCAGATCTCGTCGACGGCCGCGCGTACTTCCGATGCCCTCGACTGCCTGGTCTGATGGGAGCCGAGATAGACGCTGAAGCCCGAAGGGCGGAGATGCCTGGACAGACGAGGACAAATGGGCCAGGTAGCACGCCAGAGAAACAAATATCTAACTCGGCACAAGCTTGTCAGTCCTAACGGCTTAACTTGGGCCGAATACGGTTTTGCTCTAGAGTGTTAGTCAGCGCCAGATTACAGTCGATGACGATATGAAAAAGCCCAGGCGAGCACGTGACTTCGAATGTCTGCAGCGCTATCGATCAGAAGAAATCCCGAACAAAAATGGAAGCTTCAGCGGCTGTTAACTTTTGTCCTCACTTGGCAGCTTTATCGGCTCTCTCTGAGTAAATGCTGATGTCGGCGTCCATTGTTGAAGCGTTTGGCGACAAAAGGAGAAATGTAGCCTGTCTGAAACCAACATGTTGGAACGCTAAGCCATCACTTTTTGGACGTTTGAAAAGTTCGCGGCATTAAAGAGAAAAAGCGGTCTTATATTTATTTTTGTTTCTCACCAAGCACGCAAACATAAATCGAAACGGTCGAAATGAGTTTTGACTCAACAGTCGCTGACCGACCAAATGGGGAGTAGGAAAAAAAGTCGAACAGCCGCTGAAATATAGTTGGTGCACAGAATGGCCGGGAATTATAACTCATGACTCTGGCCGAAAAATGTCAAATTAGGCTTTCATTGGCTTCTTCGGGCTTTCTAAGGCCCTAAACCCCCATGCAGAAACAGAATGTTGGTACATAAACATGAGGAAGATACACAGAAGAGGGGACGGACGACGAAGACTTCCAACTAGCAACAACATTTATTGACCCGAAGTTTGCATATATAGGTGAAGGAGGGGGAGCGTGAAAGACTCCACACTGGAAAGGGGGAAAGCGATGGGAGAGGGTGTAGAGGCAAGAGAGATCCCGCAAGACCAGATCGTCCTTCACTCTCTTGCCCTACACCCTCTCCCATCGCTTTCCCCCTTTCCAGTGTGGAGTCTTTCACGCTCCCCTCCTTCACCTATATATGCAAACTTCGGGTCAATAAATGTTGTTGCTAGTTGGAAGTCTTCGTTGTCCGTCCCCCTTTCTGTGTATCTTCCTCATGTTTATGTACCGTTACCAACACGCTCGTTTTGTACTTACAGAATGTTGGTGTAGAGAACTGCTACCTGAGAAGAGTTTGTCACACTGTTTTTGCATCGGACACTTTCGTCTTTGCGGTATTTTGGGAGATACTTAAGCGGTGCATTTTTATTTAGATCTTTGTAAAATCAAGCAAGAAATGCTAACGAGCTCTTCCGTGTTGAAGGAGTGCTCCGGCAGTTTTTTAACTGCACGAGCTAAACCCACTTTCGAAATAGCCAGGCTTCACTATTCCCGGCATGCTCTTTATTATCTCTAAATTCAAAACACCTGAGAAACCGGCAAGCGAATGTTATTCCAAGACAAACATTTAATTTTTTCCTTGGTCTCAAGTTGGGATGGCATCACACGTTGCAAGTCGAGCAGGCAGCCTAAAAACGCGGTTTTTACCGTTTTTTTTTTTTGCTAGCGTGTGTTTTTTAAGATTATTTCACACAATAAACCTCCTTGTAAGCCGTCGGAAGCAAGCTGTACTGTCCTTCTATTAAGCATTTGACGTCACGCTTCTAGTGTCTCCAGTATGGCCGCTCAGCCTCTCGGAACAAATGTGTAAATTCAGTAGCCTAAGGAGTGAAACAATTATTGTGGCTTGCATTCGAGTTGCTAGTTGAAATGTGCGTATTGATGTGTTGCACCAATTTTAAGGCAAATCAGTGGCTATCACTTTTTTTTTCGGAAATCATTTACGTATGCGGAGTGTTTTACCAACCACAGGAAAATAGAAATTGCACTCAAAGTTTAAAAAAATCCTTCCTTCGCGGTAACATGGTCGAAGAGGGAGGATGTCAGGCACAGACGTAAACGTGATGATTAGCAAAATAAGTAGCTACAATACTCCAATTACTTTGTTAAACCATTTTTCTAGTTTTCCATTGAAGTAACTTTTGCCGTCGTCTGATGTTAGGATTCAAAACACAAAATTCTGCGAGCTTAGACTCAGGCGTACCAAAACCAAGAAATATTCGGCGACGAAAGCCTGAAGAAACGGCGTTGCGTGGCGCGCCATTTCTGCGTCGCGGTGGCCCAGATCGGACGGCGACGACTGACTGGAGCGGAATCACTGACTTCCCTGCTCCGTCTACCATTAAGTTCGACCGCATCCGGCATTACGTGTCCGATGGAGACAATTGTCATCCTTGCCTGTTTGCTATCAGCGGTCAAACCATTCACGCACATAGAAGAGCGCAGGATTACGGAGGTTTCGCCGTGGGTGAATGGTTTAGCAAGTGATATTAAGCCCACAGAGAGAACGAGCGCCATAACCGTTTTGGCGCAGCTTGACCGGCTCTCTCGGTCGGATCGTATACCGCCCAGAGGTGGTCGTACCAGTGAGGCGGAGAATAGAGGAATACGCGAGAAAACTGACAATTCACATTCCTTCTTAGTCTTCGCTACAGAAAATATTATCGCCGATCTATCGGTACAAGGAAATGTCAGCCCGCCCCCCCCCCCCTCCTTATATGTTGGAGCACGAAAGATGGCGCGCAATTCGACGCAGATATATGAGCAATGAGGAGTGGAGGAGGTTAGCCGAGACATCTCTTAGATAGCGAGGCAAACACGCCGAATCTGCTACGTCACTGACGAGGGGCCAGCTTGCTAGTGACGTCACTAACTATGGGCCGGAGCGGACAAATAATTGGACACGAGTTGTACATCAGCAGTCGTCAGGAATTCCTGTACTGACTGCCACAGCGCGCATCCCTGCCTAACGCCGACACAACGATCGTCTAGAAACTGCGCACCGCACTGGCCCTTCGTAGGTTACAGGGAAAATCTAGTGACACGTTCATTACCGCCATTGACAGCTTCAGAAACGCAGGGAGTGGCCAATCCCGAACATCTCATTGCCGCGCCACAACCAACGAGATTGTGACATAAGCCGATAAGAACGTCGAAGAACGAACCACGAAGCAAGATGCGTGATCGTGATAGGCTGTGCGTCTTCTAATCTGCCAGAGGCTATTGGAGGCGTTGCCTGTACACTCCAGAAAATAAGCCCATGATTTCACTTTTCTGCAGCAACGTTCAATTTTGGCGAACAATAGAAGTATCCCAGCGAATCACGGAGCTCAGCATACGATTAGACAAACATTTAGCGATGTGCCCAGAGCCTGTCAGCATGTCGTTTTGCTTTCTCCTTGTACCCGTGCACATCGCAGTTTCTAGA
Organism: Ixodes ricinus; assembly: GCA_037355805.1. Classification (NCBI taxonomy): domain Eukaryota; kingdom Metazoa; phylum Arthropoda; class Arachnida; order Ixodida; family Ixodidae; genus Ixodes; species Ixodes ricinus. Next base: position 8,348 of record JAZHYW010034292.1, on the reverse strand, counting down.
TCTAATCATATTCTGAGGTTCGTCATTATAGACCTTTGCATCCCTTATCACCCCGGCGAAAAATGCTGAATCACTGAGCTGTGGACGCATGCGCAGCATCCTGTATCCCCGCACAGCAGAGCAACAGCGCATGCGCAGAAGGTGTTCCACAGCCCAGCAGACAAAGATGGCAGGGCGCAGACGGCGATTTTGGCAAACGTCTATAGCTGGGACCTTCCTATTCTTCGACGTCATTGGCTGTGTCCGTTTTCTGTCATAAAGAGAACTCGCAGTGCCCCTTTTTTTAAGTGCATGTTCTCCCCGTTCTTACCAGACGCAGTGTGCGGCAGTCAAGACGTGCTGGTCAGATATCAGAGCTCCTCCGCAGATGTGCATTCCGGCGTAGATCTGCGCCTGCCACGGCCAACTTCCCGGCACGGCCACGCGACCTCCGTAGATACGATCGTTGACATCGAGGGCCGGTTGAATCGCAGGTATTCCGCACTGATCTGGAAATGTGAAGAAACGTAAGTAGGTCGACTTTTGATATTTATTTCTGAGTCGACATGGGATTTGTTTTCTTCTGTTTATATTTGTTGTTTTATCACAAGACTCCTGGTGCTGTACACATACTTTTTTCTTCGGTCTTAGGCGCAACAAAAATAATAGCTTTCGTTTCGCTTTGACTTAAAGGATCCTGTTGTGCCCTTCAAGAATTTTTTGGTTCGCAAGTACTCAGACTAACCACGAAACTTTAAGAAAGTTTGGATTAAAAAGAAATGCTCGAATGCCTAGTTAAATTGGAGTATTGAGTCTCCGTGATTTTCAGACGCCTATTCTATTCTAACGGAACCAATTGGGCTTAGATTTGGTAGATTTCTTAGAAAAGTTGAATGACTGACGTAGGTTGTACTGTTTACTTTACAATTTTAGAAATACCCGGGAGATACTGGGATGCATGGTTGAAAAGCATACATTTCTGTGCAACAACAAGTTAACCACATTTGCGCAGTTGGCACGCGGTTATCTAGGTTATTTTGGCAAGATTACAGCTCTGAAGGAAAAGAAGGATTTGATGTAGTTTGCCTGTTTTACTGTGTACTTAATCTCTTAGCAATCTTGACATATTCGAAAGTGGTGTTGGTTGTATCATTGCCATTCATCTCGTTTACAAACATCAGTCGGAACACATAATTCTAAACCGGAGACGAACGGACGAGAAGGGGACAAACACGCGTAAACGTTAACCAGCTCACCGGTTTGATAACTTTCTCTTCTGTCTGTTGGAAATTCTTTCAATTTACCGATCGCGCCCATCGTTCAGGCTTGTTTCTCCGCATATCATCCACTGCGGATTTCGGTAGCTTGCAGTTGTTGGTTACGTGTTATCCCATACGAAACAAAATCGGCTGCTTTTTCTACGTAAGCACGCTTATCTGACGTTTGCACTTGATCTCTTATCGGCGAAGTCTCGTGATATTGGTTTTGGTGTCTGCGGTTGTTCACTCACGAATTCTCACGGACGTAGTACTCACAATCAGGAAGACGCTATCTTTTGATTTTTCGGTGGTAGAATTGGAAGAAAAACATGGTTGAGGAAGTTTCATAAATCTAAGGTTTTCGATCAGTTATAGGGTTATTAATTCACTTTCGACTATATTTACAGCCTACCAAAAAATATGTTCCGGGGATATAGCATGTTTTTAAAACGTAAAAATAAGACTATGTTTACTATAAAAAAAAACGAAAGCGCAGTCAATTTAATAATAAGAGCGGATTAAAATATCCATGTAATATGGCACCTATCAACAGTTTGCCTTTTTCGGCAGAAAGTAACATCAGTGAAGAGGTCGTTTTTACATCCAGATTCAGTGAGACTAAACAAATAGCGCATTACAGTTTATTTAAAATAGAAACTATAACACTGGCCGTTTGGGGGCTGCATTTTGAACAAAACACTAATTGTTAATACGAGGCCTGGGGTTTTGTATTTGGCTTTTTTTTTGTTCCCAATCTCCAGGGTTTTAACGTTGCTTCCGGTGCATTGTCATAGTACTAGCTACTTGAAGAAAAATAAAACGCTTCTTATCGAAGTACAGCACAACATATATTTGGTCAATAAATACGAAAAACTGATAAATCGCACAAATCACTCTGGTGCATCAAATCAGGTAAAACATGTAATACTTGCCTTTCTGCTGAGCCCAAGCAGAAACCGCCAGAAGTATGATGAGTGTTAGCCGCAACATGATAGCCATAGCTGCTTGTTAAGGGGTGCATGCCAAAATGACACGCCAGTGATCACTTAAATAGAGGGACGCTGTTTGCACTGCTTGCACAATATACTTGACAAGACTGACGGAAAACAGCTGAAAGGTTCACGTGATAGACAAATATCGATTATATTTGCACCGGTGCAGATAGCGAAGGGTGCCCGATAGCGAAACAACGAAAGAGAGGACTGTTTATGACACTCCTCTTGTTTGCTGTTTCGATACGGGGAGTCACGATCCAGGATGTGCGCAGACTTCCGCCGTATTGTGTCAAAAATAAATGCTTGTAGATAGAGTTTTGGCGGTATAACAATGTTTTACACTTAAGATGCAATGCGCGAACGCAAAAGAAAAATAATACCGAGGGCATGTGATGTCAGCTATGGACACTGTGCGGAACTTTTAGTTCAAAAGCGAAACCCACGCATTTTTTAATTTTTATTGGGAGCCATTTGGTATCGCTGATGTTATTGCCCCATATGAGTACTTGCCACCACACTAGTATTTTTGACTGCAGACTTCGTAGTTGTAATGCAAGCGTGAGTGCTACATGTACCAAGAATGTGACACTCGTGTTTTATTGATTGTAACAATGATGCCGGGAACGCGTCCCCACTGGAGTGTTTACCGTCCTATCCCGCGCATGCGCACAAAGTGTTCTCGAAGTGGAAACAAATGACGTCACAAAAACCGGAGTGTTATGCTGTCCAATGTCGCGATCCTGGCGGTTGATAGGGGAAATGCTCGCCGTCGTCGCGGTGTCCCAACTCCAAGCTGCCGGAGATTCCGTGGACTTCCACACTGGAGAGCGACTCGCAGCAGAACAGGCGTCCGCCACATCCACCACCGCCGCTGTGACACCGCCAGGCTCGCGACCGGCGACAGCATGACACTCCTATGACGTCATCAGACGGAAATAGAGGGGCCACTTTTTTGGACGCGGTAAACACACCGGTCGGAAAACCGTTCCAGGCTCGTTCATTTAACGTTACCTATAGTAATTATTATGTTTAATGACTGAGGCAACCTACTACAAAAGCAGCTACGATTTAAAAACGGTGTGCGCCATGTGACACTCAGCATCAAGATAGTATGTGTATGGTCATGGAGGAAGTCGCATCGCATAATTAAAGTTTCCGGGAAAAGAAAAATAATTGCTACCGACCGCTAAATGAACGAGTGAAATTCAATGTGCAGTTGAAGTTCTTCAGTGGAAGTTACGTGGAGGCGTCTTCGCGCGAAACGGCGACATTTCTTTGGTTGGCTCGTGTTGACATCGGTGATTGAGTTGGTTGCCACGTTTTCGTTAGTGAAGCTGCTGCTCACATCGGAGACGGTTTCGCTTGTCGCGTTTTCGTTGCCGATGCAACTTCATCACCGAGGGAGCTGGTTGTCGCGCCATCACTGCCGACGTCGTGACGCTTACGTGTTCATTCCTAGATAACTGCGGAGTTTCCTTTCGCGGACTGCCTTTGGGCATAGCCAGTCGTCGCTATCTACGGAGGAAGCTCAGGGAATGACGCGGCTGAAATGATGTTTGAACCTAGAAAAACGGTATGGGCTTTGCCAGTCAGCGTGGGTTTTCACCCCGCTTTGTGCCACAGCCAACTCCGTTTCCACCCCGCTCCAAATTTATTAGTGTTCACTGAGGAGGCATAAAAATGTCTGCAGCCAAGCACCGCAGAAACAATCCGTATTTAGATTCGATAGCCCGTGCACTGTGTTTTTTCTTTCATTTTATTGCACAAACAAAATTGCCGTGGATTTATCTTTTTTTTTTGCACGCAAGATGTTTTGTTTAATTTTTAGTGATTTTTTTTATCAGAAGTGTTAAGTATTGGTATAAAGTTCCCATTGACCATTATCTCGTGTACTAACCATAATTTGGTCCTAGAGCCAATAAAATTGTTCAGCTGTACTACTATTTCAGTTCAAAACACAAATTTACGGGTCATTTAGTTATTAAAACCATGGTCATACTTGTTTGTCAACACACCGCCAGCAACACACAAATATAATTGCTCCAATCAACAAATTAAACAATATGAAAGGCATACTAATGAAGATCAAACTGGAACACGAAAACATACTACCATCTTCTCACCACAGCAGTCACGTAACGAGGGAAGTATTCTAATGATACAAGTTATATTTTCGCTAGAGATGCCGGTCGCTTAGACGTTGTACATATATATACTATACACCTTCTCTACCGCTTCCCCCTGGAGCGGGATGCACCTCGCACCACCTGTGTGGCAAGCCCCTCCATGGTCTGACGGAATCACTTTTTAGAAGTGCCTCACTCCCGTGCCTGGACAGCTGTACTTCCGGCTTCTAGAGCACCTCAACAAAAACCTCCCGCATAGTTATCTTTTTAATGACGTCGAGCAGGGGAAGGTTACTGGAGGACTGGTCGGGCCATACCCATGTGAGCCCAAAACTACAACTGCTCCTACCATGTGTCAGAAGGACGCCCAAACCCGATCGGGCACCTGTCAATCACTGCGTCGGGTGCATTCATCTGAGTTCGTGATGGGAAGGCATCTGATCGGTTTAGCCCGTGTTTTTGGAACGTCGTACCACCAGTCAGGCGTTTGGTCGCGTAGAGGTATGGCCTGACGAAGCGCCATGCGGTTATCATCTGTTAGATGCAATAAATATACCTGCCAGGATGCCATTTCGTTCTCATTTGTTTCGTAGTTTCTTATTCTCATGAGAGATTTCTTGATCAATTGGCATATTAATGCGATATCATTATTATATTACTCATCACAGATTTCTAGCACTTCCTCGTGCCCTCGTTTTTTAGGCGCTTCACAAGTTAAATTCTGTCTATCTATATGGTCTCTAATGTAGTAGGCAAGGGAAGGGGGGTCCCTGGTCTCCTTCTAACGTACTTTAACTCAGGTTCCCCGCAAAAGTTATGGGGAAAATATTGACGTCGTGTGATAGATGCACCAACCCAATTTAGCGAAAACCTAAAGTCACGTGCCCTATGCACAAATTTAGTTTCTCTGCTAAATTTAGCGGAAAAATTGACGTCGCGACCTATGAACCAATTAAGGTTCCCCGCTAAATTTAGGGAAAAAACTGACGTCGCGTGACCTACGCACCAACTCAGTTTCCTTGAGGTCGTCCTAGACGTCGTCCATGGCCTCGTAAGAAAAGGAGGTAAACATGTCGAATGCTATCGCAATTCATAGACAACCAACAATACTGGTTTCAGCTTTTTGTTTTTACTATATCTCCTACCAGGATGGTTAAAACAACTCTATACATTGCTGATTCACTTGAAGCTTCAATATTATTTGTTGGTTTGAGGCTCGACAACAAAAACTAAGACTAAGCGTTTACTAACCTTAAAAAAACTATCAGTTCGGTTAATTGGTCATTTATCTTTATCTGAATCAACTGCCCCCTTTTATCCAACATTGAATATTACCATTCGAAAATCTTTTCTGCTTGAGAGTCGCGATTTCGATACATTCTCAAATTAAAACTGATTATATTAGTTTGTATGACTCATACGACCCATGATCAAAAAATTTATCGGACTCATTTTATAAAAATGTATTAAAAACATTTACAAGTTATTGGAGATTGTCCCCTTGGGAAGCTAAATTTTTCTCACCGCCGTTTCCAGTGCTGGAAGGACTCTGAGAACTCACCTTCTGGAATGCAGTTCAGCTCCTCCAACGATTTTTCTTTAATTGCGTCAGTCGAGTCCCATCTTCGCCATTTTAAGGGTCCCTTGAGTTTCGGAAGCAGGAAAGGTGCGGCGCGCTTGTCGCGGTGCCTTCGGGGCACATCCAGGATTACCAGACGCCCACAGAGGACAATATGGATATCAAACACCAAGGTATTCTCCCTTCTTTTACTTCTTCTTCGCCCGCGAAAGCGCTCGCCCCCGCGTTTCCATTTATTTTTCTTCCTTCCTGATGGGCGGGGATTAACCTCGCCTAACCAAAGTATTCGAATGATAGATTCGAAAACTCGTAAACCCAAGGCATGCCAAGGGCCAGGCATTTTCAGAAAATGCCATACTAGTAATTTCTACCTTTTCGTTTGGTATATCACCCGCTAATCGCGTGGTTAGCACAGCCAAACACAAGCAAAGAATGTCACTCCGTAGCACTCTACGGAATGTCCCTTATGCATACAATAGGCTCGACCGCCCCAGTTGAGGGAACGGAATCTATTAATGTTCCCCCCAATCCTTTCGCAACAGTGTGTTGCCGCAACAGGAAGTAACGGAGATATCGGGTTGCCGACCCATTGCACTTTGGCTCGGAATACTGGAATGCTTGGCGCTGGTGTGATTGGTGACAGTACTTGGAAAACTCGGACACCGCATGCCGACCCTTTTGACTCGCCCATCCCTGGATACCGTGAAGATGCGCCCCCGTGTGCGTCCCGTGTACCGGACTTCTGGACAAGGTTCTAGGACATTTCCAAAGGGTCTCCTTCCTTCCACGGCTCTGTCCGCTTTCCTCCAGCCGCGGTTTGTGGCCCCTCGTGCCCCGCTTGTCGGCTTTGGCGAAAAACAACCCTCCTCTCTTTTTCACAATTTTCTCTTCTATCAGCTGTTATCCCCTTCCCCCTGCTCCAATCCAATGATGACCGTTCGGCCTGTGGCTGTAACTCAAACTTTGGTTTTTCCTCTTTTGCAAGACTTCTCTCCTCTCTCTCGGAAGCAGGAAAGAGTTTGCAGAGGAAAGGTCTGGCGAGTACAGTGGCTGTGGAATGACGGTCGTGGCGATTTTGTGCAATAGTCGCGAGTGAGCAACGCAGCATGAACATGCGCGTTTTCATAGTGCAGCACCCACTCCTTACTTCGCCACAGCTCAGGTCTCTTTCTCCTCAAAGGCTCGCGCAAATAGGACGTTTTCCAGAACGTGTTTAGGCAAATACACAACGAAGTGCACATCTTCAGCTTTCGACTCCATTTTTCAGACGGCGTGGGTGCTCCAGGTTTAATTCAGGCAAATGTTTTGTCCTTACAAGCAGCGTTTGTCTAAGATTGATTTCCAACCAGGGGGGGGGGGGAATGCCGCCGCTTCCCATGCAACCTCCTCAGAATTTACGGCTCTCCATGCTGGCCGCCATGAGAAAACTCGGTACCAGTGTTGCTGCATCTGTAGGTCATCTTTAAGTTAAAGCTGACGGAGAAAATCTGGCAACGGGGCAACGCCGATGTACGCTGGAAGCTAGAGCCGGTTTAGCTTTCGTTGTTTTTAGTATGGTCGGAGCAAGTCTGGCAACAACGCACGTTGTTTTGCTTCGACGGGAAGCCAGCAACAACGCACGTTGTTCTCGCTTCGCCGGGAAGCCAGAAGCTCCGCTGTTTGCGAACACATGTAGCGAGGATGTGACCGGAGAAGTGCCCCTGAGATGTTCCCGGAAGACGGAAAGTGTCATTCGTAATCGTCGTGTGTGCTTTGGAAGCGAAGGGAGTCGCCGGATCCACGAGTGCGCGACCATAAGCCAAGGTTCAGGACAGCGCTGCGTTGACTGCGGCGATCTCGTTCTGTTTGGTGCAACACGGCGATGCGACAAAGAGCTGAAACGTTCGTGGTGTGTGTGCGGTGCTTGAGGTAGAAAGCCACATTAACCCGGAGCGCAAATTGGCTGTTGTGGCGTTGAGTTTAACGGGTTCAGTTCCGTCGTCGTCAGCTGATCCAGTCCAGCTGGGGCGAGCGTCTTTAAAGTAAATCTTCCTTCGTTCCGTTTCAAAACGTCGAAGATTCCCGACGCATACCGTGAGTAAAAAGGTGCGGGCGTTTTCAACAAAATTACGTCGTTTTAATTGAACAATGGACTCCGGATTATTGTCCTAAATCTGCCGTTTTTATGCTTCGCGTTGTTGGACTGCGTTTCCGCAGCGACGTGTTTGCACAGCGACGCGCACCGCTCGAGGTAGATGATTCGGTCCTGCAAACGACCGGTTATACATAATTTCAGGGAAACTTAAGTTATTACCGATATTTAAATTTTCCTGTAAATCTCGTGTGAGGTAGTTGCGCCCATCATGCGGTGTGAATAAATTTGGGCAAGATTTCCTACCTGCCCACAGACGCATGAACTGAGACCATTTTT
>JAZHYW010034288.1:0-30973 GCA_037355805.1 Ixodes ricinus | reverse complement strand
GATCGGTCCGAAAGTCACGTGACAACATGACCTTCGCGCCATCCGTGCTACCATTGGCTGCTGCCCTCCGAAAATCGGACAGCCGTGTGGCGATATCTGGCAAGTTGGACGCACGCCGACACCGAACGGAGGCCCCGTCCGACGCTCCGGTGCGACGAAAACCCTCGCCCTCGAACGTCGTTCCGGCGGTTCGCACGTCGGATCGGACAGTTTGGACGCGCATGTGTCTCGCGCTTAAGTCACAGGAAAACAAAAAACAAAACATAAGGCTGATGGGCAACAGAGACCACGCGAATTAGATCTTCTCGAGTTCAAAGGAATAATAGATGCTATGTGATGTACTCAAGGATGTGTATTCGCACGGCACGTGCAATCAGACAAACGCCACTGTGTTTATTGCCCGTACACGTCCCGCATGTTTGTACGCAAATTGGGAGGGATTCAATCCCATCCCCGGTAATCTTAAAAATTACACAAATTAAAAAAAAAGGCTTGAGCGTTTATAGTTTTTATTTTGTTCTTCTGTCATAAAAAAACATTGGGCCGGTTTAAGCCAACGTGCTTGGAATGGCGCGGTAGAAGTGCTTTAGTTCTTTCACGACTGTGACCCTGGAACAAAAAGACAATAAATGCTGTCACCCTGTAGTAGGAGCTGGCGCCGCGCTAAGTATTCGCTGAACTTAAGTCCTCGCCTGCTTCGCGCCAAAATACTGTTGTGGCTATCGCGTGATATGGGTATATCCTCACTTGAGTGTGTAAATAAAATATTGGGTTATCGAAATTTCATATAAATGTTTATTGTGGCCAACTTAAACCTTGTCTTATATAATTTTACTAATTTTTAGGTTTCCTATTCCAACATTAATAGTATTGGCTACGCACTTTCCATTATGTTCGCGTTTACCACTGGTTGCCTACGTACGAGCGTCTTACTGCCAGTGACCGCGTTTTGCTCAGTAGCGAGGGGATAAACCTGGAAGCTATGTTTACACTTGTGGATCCGAAACACATTTTATTGAAGGCAACCCTACCGAAAAGAACACAGTAGACTTTTACTACGCAGATTATGAAACTGGTAATCTAACTGGAATTGTTTCTGGAAACCTGAAATCCAGATCGCAGACAAAAGAATAAATTCTGAAAACCTAAAATCCAGAAAGAACCCAGATAGATTTCCAGTACCATAATCCAGACAGCGAAAAGTTAAACTAGGTTTTTCGGTAGGGAAGCTTTAGAGAGTTTTTTCTTTCCGCACTACAATGAACTCTTTGTGCCAAGCTGATACACCAAGTCCGAAATGATATTAGAAAGTCGACGCAATGCTGAATATGAATTAACTGCAGGAATGTTTAGAAACTTTATTGAATAAATAATTGTAAACATTCATACACAGCAATCAGGCGATCACTAATTATGACTCATGAGTGACTTTGATATTCTGGCATAATGGGAAGTTCTTATTGTTGCCAATAAATGTTGGATTGGATGCAATAGACAATTAAGCAATTATGACAGAAAAACAATCTCGGAAGGGAGAGCGCCCGCCTAATAGCATTTTATGTCTAACAATTAAGGGCACACCTTGGAGAACCTACGTGGAACACTCTATGCGCTATATTTGTTATGTGAATTGAAGCAAATTCGTCATGGAGACTGCGAAGACCATGCACTGAGAGAAATATCTGTGGCTACGTTGATTTTCCACCTTGTCCAGACATATATGGGGCAAACTTACTTGAAGTGGACCTTGCCGGATCTGTCCTCTGGTGCCAGCCACTGGACGACGACCCTCTTCTTCAGGTTCCTCCAAGTCTGCGTGATTCCGGCGCAGTGGCTGTATGCCCACGAGTCCAACCCGGTGCTCCTGAAGGAGCCCACGTCCCTCTCGTTCTCGTCGAAAGCCTTGATCAGGAACCCCATGAAGGGAGAGGCCTCCGAGGACAGTGTCACTGTACAAGAAACGTACGCTTAACCCTCCCTGTGGTGCGGCTTTTAAAACATCTCACATAGCAGAGTCATCATTGAAACGAAACATCTTGGGCAGAACACCCCGTGGGATTCTCAACCATAACTCCAAATTGTCGGTTAAAAGGTCTGTCTGCCAACAAAAAATATACAAGTTTTTTTGTTGTTTTTTTATGTGTAGGCATTTATTGTTTTGGCTCATGCAGCGGTCGTTGGTTTGGACTGGACTGGACTGGACCGTGGACTGGATTGGTTTTGTGAGGTGAAATCTATCTGGAATTGTTTCTGGGAACATGAAATCCAGATTGCAGACAAGGAATTATTGATAAAAATCTGAAATCTTGATATAATTCAGATAGATTTCCAGTTCCATAATCCATACAGCGAAACGTTAAACAGGAGGCTTAGTGCCCGTGTATATATCTACTCTCATTTCTTGCAGTAACCCGTCAGCGCCTAGACATAAACCATTTGAAACAAATACTCGGATACGCTATACCGTACTGTCAAATGAACACGTTGTAATCTGGGCACTGCGAAAGCATCGTTCTTAACTCAAAATAATAAGATGTCTCGATAGAATAGGTAGCTATTTGAACCGCACAATGACCTTTGAGACCATGAGCAAAATTAATTAGGTGAAGAGGTGTACGACACAGTATCTCACGATGTTACATCTCACCCTCAGTAGAAACTCGACAACGAAGTAGTCACGCGCTGTCAAGATGTCTTTAGAGACACCCAAAATATTCGAAAAATGTGTAGTTTCCTTTACATGTCCGTCACGGAAATAGAAATGCGAAGGCCCACCTGTGATGACGTCGCCCGGCTTGTAGTCCTCTTTGTCTTGGACGAGACGGTAGCCCTCGGCGTAGCCCTCAGCGGCGCTCTTGGCCAGTGTATCCGTGGAACGGATACAGGGTTTCGCAGGCCTCGTCGTCAGCTCCGTCAGGATGTCCCGCGCAAATTACAGCAGACAGGAGGACCAAGATCAGTGACGTGGCTACCTTCAGTGCCATTATTGTTCTGCGTGAGAGGAACGCTTTTTTTCGGACGACGGAATACAAAACGACTTGAAGCACGATTAATGGAACTAACGTCCTTTCGGGTTTGACAGATAAAGTTTAAAACTGACGTCATACAAATAGATAAAATGGCGTTTGTACTACATAGCGCGACCAGTGTTAGTGCGGACAGGCAATCGGCGTTTTGTTCGTGCCTTTTTTTTTCTTCTTGTGAATGGGGGAAGTGGGGGAATTAAAACGCTGGGATCAAAACCGCTACTGCTGTGGAGAGTGCTGTGCCATGTTTTCCAGAGCTGCTTCGTTTGTTGGAGGAGTGTATACGCGCAGCAGAGCGGTCGTTCTAGTCGTCCTGGTCACAAAGGACGCAGTAGTAGACAACGCGCTCGTTGCAGATATCTTAACCAGCCTTTACGTGGAAACATCTTGGCCATATGGCTTGATTGAGGGCTTTGATATATTTTGGGCAACACATTAACGTTGAACCGAAACACAACAATGGTCGAAAACGTACGAAGGTGCGTGTTTTAGGCTGTAAAACGTTTGGACGTCACCTGTCTTCATTATGAATGGGAAGGTGAGACATTGATGCAAATGAGTTTGTGCTTACGTCACCTCTTCCTGATCGCGCATGCTCTCTACACCTGCAGCTGTCTCACTCTGACTTCACCTCGCGTGTTGAAAATGGAATATACTCAGCTACACCGTGGCGTACATGGCTACCGTGGTATTACAATTTATATGCTCGATTTACCTTTGTACTAGGAATAATGCTGGTAAAAACAAACTGTGTTACTGTCGAATACGATGTTGACTTTGGACAATTAGAGGCGAAAAGAGACATCGTAGCAACTATATTTCGCTCAAAACTTCCTAACCCTGGGAACCGAAGCAAATAGCGGAACGACCCATTGACGGTTCTCCAATTTGTCACGTGACACCTTAGGGTAACTTGATTGGGAGAAATACTCCTAGCCTAGGTTTCAATCGGATGATGGAATATATGTAAAGCTGTCTCTAGAGGTGAGCTTACCTTTTTTTGCAATGGAGGGGCGAGAACCAAGTAGATCGAATGCCTGGTTTCTGCGTGACTTAAAACTTAGTCAGACTCTAGGTCTTAAATACCATTTCAACCCTTTTTATCACTGGCTGCGCCAGAACGTACTGTAGATAGCGTGCGTGTAAAAATGGAAGGCCACTTCAGCATAGATTTATTTAAACTGATAATTTATTTCTTATTGAAGAAATAAGCCAAAGTGTTCATTGACCAATCTATCGCAACAGACAACCAGGAGACCGAAATCAGGTCGAGGCGTAAGCAAGAAGTCAAGGACTTCTCATAAAATTGCATCAACAATTTTTGCCGCTGTAGCTCAATCGGCTATTATCTTTTTCATTGTTTCGGACTTATCTTATCCAAATTACCTCGTATTTCTGTCTGGAGGCTAAAAGTATTTTGAAATAAAATGGCCTGCTGCTCCGAATCTCATATCCTTTGACGCGTGGTATAAACTTCCTAAGCAAAGTCGTGACTTTGTAGGCGTAATAAATGCCTTCGTGTCTTTGTCAAATGGCTGACAAACCAACCCGTAACTCTGCTTTCTTTGATCTTTTCTTAATTTCAGAACCTGACTATGTAGTTGGAGGGAATTCCATGGAACCTCTAAGTGATCATGATTCCATAAACGTCGAATTTGCTATCCCCATGGGAAAACACAGTCCACTGGTCAAATCTTCTGACAGTTATTCCCGAGCTAATATAGATGACTTCTGCCGAAGCCTGCAATCCTTCTCAACTGCATACATCACTGACATTGAATCTAGAACAGTTTGTGAAAACTGAAGGTAATTTAAACAAAAGTTACTATATCTCTGTGATTAGTTCATTCCTACAATAAATATCCGGTCTTCTTTAGAAAACTCCATGATTTTCGAACCGTCTTTAAGGACTCCTCTATAAAAAACAGAGACTATATAAAATAGCCAAATCATCGTTGTCTCCTTCTGCAAGGGCGAAGTGCGCGATGAAGCCGAGTTAGAACGCAAGACAGAATTGAAAACAGCGAAGAACAAGTATTTAAACGAAGACCTCCAGTGTCTTATAAAAACTAATTCCAAAAGTTTTTGGAGTGCGGTTAGCCCCAGTGTTGTACGGAACGGCGTTCCAAGGAACAGCGTTCTCGGAACGCGTTCCTGTTAGGAGGAACGAAGGAACACCGCCGTTCCATTTTGCATCGCTGGAACTGGAACGGGAACGCGTTACGTTTTTACTGGAACGGAAAGAGTAACGGCGTTCCTCTTTTTCGCCCAGTGGGGTAATTTTTATTTTTTTTCTAACAGGGAAATTTTGAAAGTACAAAAACAATATATTTATTAAGTGCAGGATCTCGTCAACTTTTTGGCTACTAATCTTATGGATTACTGTAAGCGACTTAATTTTCGCGGGCTCAAATTTTCGCGAATCGGGCCAAAGCTGAAAATTTAAAATTATTTGCGGGTTCTAATTTTCGCGAATCGAGTGTAGCGTCCGTAGCGTTCACATATTGCCCGAAGTGTTCGCGTGACTTATTTTTCGCCAATTGAGGCGATTCGCGAAATTCGCGAAAATTGGGTTCTCGCGAAAATTTAGTCGTTTACAGTATTTTGTGTGGTCCTCGCTTGCCAACAGTGTCGGGTGCAGAACAGCTGGTGGAGATTGATTATTTTTTGAGTGCCCGAAACTGCGCAGTGTGGCACAGAAAGCAAAACTTTTAGTCGTAGGAAAAGACAAGGAAAGAGGTTCGTTTCAAACTCAGCTACTTTCTTTGGTTCCACGAATCCTCATACATCCAGGAATCTAAGGCCGACTTCAGCCATTTCTGAACTTCATAACGAGACCCACAGTTACAACAAAATCACAGGTTGCCAGACATCGAACGCACCCTTGTATCCCGAACATTGGTCACTTAAAAGATACACCAAAAAAGGAAAACCTTTATTCCTTTTCTTGTCCCCCCCCCCCCCTTCAAACTGAACAACAAATTCAACCTTCACAAAGAAGTATTTGTAGTTCTCAAGACTGACCTTCCAAAAGCCCTACACTCTCCTTCACTTGCTCGTCTTGCGGACAGCAACATCGAGAAGCAACTATTGTTACAGTTCTAACACGGGACTTTGTTAAATTGAGACGTTTGCGGTTGTTGTAAAATGCTTGTGCAGTGTGGGGTAACAGTACATTTGGCTCGTCTGAATCGTCCACTACAAACATGAATATGGTTAAAAGCTGATATTTTCAACTTAAATATATCAACAAATGAAACCCTGCTTACGCTTGTTTTCTTCTCCGGGTGCCTTTCCATCATGACATACAAACTCGTATGTTGCCTATTATTGGGATAGATTAAAGAAAAAATCTGCTTGATTTAACTAAACATGGTAATCAGCACAATACAAATGTAACGTATATGTAACGATACGTTCCATTTTTTTAACTGTAACGGGAACGAGTTCCTTTTTTACAGATGTAACTTGTAACGAGAACGCGTTCCAAAAATCAGAAGGAACGAGGAACGAGCTTTCGTTCCTTTTTTTAGGAACGTGTACAACACTGGTTAGCCCCAAGCAAGCGTCCAAGCTCTAGTGATTTACTGGTTCCTCCGGAGATAAGATCGACTCTGCTACGGTGTGCGAACAATTTAGTCCATTTTTTAGCGGAATGTCTTCTGAAGACACCTTCCTCATACCAGAATGGCCTGATTACGATATACTGGTACAAATGAGTCCAATAACTCTATCAGGGGATGGAATTCAAAAGTTAATAGAAAATCTACAGACACACTCAGCCCCTGGCCCTTATAATATCTCAACGAAGCTGCTTAAGTTTGGCAAATTTGAGTCTTCCGCTCTTCTCTGTTCGATTTTTCAGCAATCCCTAAATACTGGGCAAATATCTGCCGACTAGAAACTGGAAAATGTAATCCCTGTTTTTAAAAGCGGTCAAAGGAATGGGTTTACGAACCACCGACCAATCTCTCTGGCGAGCGTTCGGAGCAAACTAATAGAACATGCATTGTTTTCAAATATCATGGACCACTTGTTTCTGAACGACCTCCTCTTTGTTAACCAGCACGGTTTCCGGCACTCTCTTTTCTGTGAGACCCAGTCTTTTTTTTATTTATTTATAACTGACATACATTATAACTTGCACTGTAAAACGGAGACTCATGCCATTTTTATTGACTTTCAAAAAGACTTCGACAAAGTGCCTCATCGTCGATTTACGCTTAAATTGCGCGCTTTTCAATTAGAGCCATCCGCGATAGAATAGATAAAATATATACAAGGTGTATTTTTTTTTAACCTTACATATTTGTTTTAAAAAAGCCGTGAAAGCTACACTAAGGCGGTTTGTGCAGGTGAGTTATATGGTCAAAAGGATGATACAATGGGGAGATAGTCGCAACTATTAGTCGGCTAATTAAGTAAAATTTGTTAATTAAGTTTTTAATTAGTGCAAAGAGACATATAGTTCCAATTAGAAACTTGCTGAGCATCACCGAAAACCACTAAATCAACTTTTTTTAGAAGGATATAACGCCGCGGGGCAGGCATTTTACGACCTTCTGTAGAAACACTCCATATGGACGCGCTTCTAGATTTCGGTTTCCTATCGGAACGCATCTTTGCGCCCGCGGTCCTGCTCCCTGGTGATCGCGGTGGCGGTGCGAAGCCACCCCCTCGCCTCCCTCGTAGAACGGACGGAAGCAGGGCGCACGTGTGTTGCACGTCTCAGCCACTGGGGAGCAGGACCGGGGGCGCAATGATGCGCTCCGATAGGAAACCGAAATCTAGCAACGCGTCCATGATGGAGCGTTTTACAGAAACCGTATAATGCTGCCCCGGCATTATATCCCTCTAAGAAGAGTTGATTTAGTGGTTTTCAGTGATGCCCAGCAAGTTTCTAAATTAAACTATAACTCTATTTGTAATAATTAAAAAGGTAATTAACAAATGTTACTTAATTAGCTGAATGATAAATGCGACTATCTCCTTATGCTATGTCCCCCTGGCCGTATAATTCACCTGCACAAACAGCATAAGTGTAGCTTCGACGGCTTCTTTAAAACAAATCTGTAAGGTTAAAAAAAAAACCTGTATACATAGGGTTTCCCAGACAACTTGCACCAAACTTTACAAAAAAAAAAAGGAACGGAGCGTTCTGCGAGAATGAAACCAACTGTATGTTGTTAAAAATAATTTAGGGAAAGTGCATCTATTTTTTGGTGCGCCTAGTCATTTCGTTAATTAAGACTAATTACCTAACTTTTTTCTTTATTCGCGTAAGAGCCGAGGTGTGAATTGGAAACTTGTAGGGGCATTGTTCAACAGCCAATTAAGGTGTTTCCTACTTGATACGCTTTACGTGCTTCTTTTTAACCCAACAAGAAAGCCTGCGAAATATATTTAAAATACCATGTGACAAGGCGCCCGAACATCGCGATTGCAACGCTCTCAGAACTGCTCTGGAGGAGCGAAGCCCACCTTATCAGTGGCGCGTTGTACTGGACAGTGCTTCGTGTTGAAGTAGTCCCCGAAGATAATAAGCGCGAGCACCTGCTGCCGCAACCCCCGTATCGGACAGCGCACTTCTGATAGGGAGTGTTCACTGCGGTCATATCTGTGTGCACGACTGCAGAGCGCGCGCTGACGGTGATCTTGCACAGCTCTTTTGCAGCGTGCATTCCACGCTGCATTCTATGCTCGTTCTGAGCATCCGCTCTGAGCAGCGCGCTCGAATGCCCCTCCAAGGTGGACTTCGTTCCTCCAAAACGCGTTTGAGAGCACTGCAAACACGACAAACAAGCGCCTTGTCACGTGTTTCTTTTTTTCTTCGTAGGGTTTTTTTTTTGGTCAATAAAAAGAAGCGTGCAAACCGTATCATGTAGGAAACATTTTAACTGGGTGTTTCTCAATGCGCTCTACAACTTTCCAATTCCCACCTCGGCTGTTAAACAAATAATTAGAAATTAGCTAATTAGTCTTAACTAACTAAATAATCAATATGTACGGTTGTTGCATAATGTTTCCTGTACCTCCCTGCATAATGCCTAACAACATTGCAAATATCCATAAAAAAAAAAGACTAGGCGTATTAAAAAAAAATTTGCACTTTCCCGAAACGCTTTTTACCAAAATTCGTGACTCCAGCGACCTGTAGGGGACGCCACTGAATGCGCAGTGTAAGCACTGTGGCACGTCACAGACCTACAAACCAATTCAGTTTCTCCGCTAAATTTAGCGGGGAATTGAATTGGTTTGTAGGTCTGTGACGGAGTCCCACAATGCAACGCGCGCAGGTTACCGCGACGATGACGACGGGCGCCTGGGAGGTGCACAGCAAAAAAAATAAAACAAAAAAAACATTGTTTTTGGTGGTTGTGTCCGGCTTATTGAGACAAATACCTTCCACGTATGCAAAAAATGTATTTGCCATCCATGCCGCTCCGATAATGTTAACTGGAGTAAAAAAGTAAGCACTTCTGGGTCTGAAATGTCGACGAGACTTCGCACGTGGTCTGGGTTTCTCGGGACGTTGCATTTATATGACGTTCCAATAATGTTCGTGTTAATGCAGCATAAGGTGGGTCTGCCTTGAAGGTGCGGTGACCTTGGTTTACGCTGTATATGAGCAATTTAGCCAGTGCACTTCCACTGTTTACCTTGCGCGCTTTAACGTGCACCACGCAGTGATTACACGATCGCGCGCCGGTACGATGCTCATCCAGAATTGAAACGGGCTGGAGTGGGGATTGAACCCAGGATCCCTGGGTTCTTCAGCAAAGCGAGCTTTTTCACCACGCGCTCCGAGCACCGGTGTGCTAATCCATGGCCTCCTCTATACTCACAAAGCCTCGCCGTTCGACGACGGGAGTCATAGAGTGCCCGGTCGCAGATTTGTAGCGCGAGGATCTGGTAGCATATAGGATTTCTGGTATTCAGCTCACAGCTACTGCAGCGGCGAGGACCTGAAACAAGGTCTTCCAACCCGACGAGAAAAGAAGCGGTAGCGCGAAGAACGCGATCGAGGAGCACGAGCGGACATTCCATCGCGCGGGAGAAGTGTGTTTCGGCGTCTCGCCGCAGCGGGGCGCCCGTTACATGCCTCTCCTCTCATGCGTTGTCTGCCGCACTACCTTTTCACTTTCGGCGGCCGCGTCTCGTGGCGATCATGCCAGGCTTTGTCAGTATAGAATAGATGATAGAGGAGGCCATGGCTAACCCAATCGATCGATCAGCGATCCCTATCTGCATCCCCAACGTTTTTGGACGTCAACGTCTCGATGCGTGCCCTAAAATAAGAATTTCAACTGAACAACAACGAACACCGCAATGTCCCACGGGAATATTTAAGATGACAGTCATAAGATATTACTACTAAACATCGCAATGTTCTCGAGGTGTGTAATTGCCTGTGCCGTATATAACGCGGATCAATTAGCATTTTGATTTTTCATGGAAAACCTTATATTCCGCGAAATGTCCCAGCAAGTTGGCCTTACCCTCCGGAGAGATTACCTTTTGGTAGCAGATGGATAGATAGCAAGGTACAGTGCACTACATGGTATAAGTACGAGGGCGACGCGGTGATTTGTTTTTCTTCTTTGATTCACGTTAGCGTTGAACACCGAAGTTCACCCCCAAATTGACTCCGTAGAACCGCACATTCCGCCGCGCTAATTGCTTTCATGATGATGATGAGCAGGAGGATAATAGTCTTTCGGTATCGGGAAAAGGGAAGGAATCGGTGGCCTCTTCTGACTCATAGGAACGTGCGTGCTCCAAACGCACGTTTGTTGTGCCGTGAAGTGTCCTTGCGAGAGACATCGATTACGTGATATTATTCCTGTCGCGTACTATCAGAGCGGCACATTTGCCCGCCACATTGTCTTTAACTGGCTTGTGATTGGACCTGGCGGCCAAAAGCTTCGGCTGCAGTTCATCGTATAGGGTTGAGAAGAAATATTCTTGGTTGGACGCTTTCGAGGTCAGGTAATACGCGGCTCTGCGGTCAGCATGCAGCCTCAACATTGCTGGCTGGGGTGACTTTGCTCAACATTGCTGGTCGGGAAGTTTATTGATAAACTACATAGGCCGATATGCATCGAATACTCAAGTTAACTGAACCGCAAAACTAACACGGCCGACACGGGGGCAACGCTATGGTGTCTTCGTCCTCTGTTTGGTGAGTGGAATCCGCGAAAATGCCACGAAATAGGTAACCGAAGCCGACGAGAAAAAATCTCAAATCGTTGCGATCCTGGTGGTTGGTCGTAGAAGCGCCGTCAGTGTCGCTAGCGTCGCCGCGTCTGAACTCGTGGTTGCCAGGCTTTCCATCGATTGGCCAGCCGTGGAGCGGTCTACTGCAAAACATGTACCTCCAGCTACTCCTACGACGCCGCGCCAGCGCTAGCGTCGCGACCATCTGACAGCTTCCAAATTTGTGACGTCGACGGGTGGAATTCGATCAGTTAAAATAAAAACTACGGTTGCACAGCGTACCAAGCGTCGCGTACTTGCAGCGTAGGTGGGTTATCAAAGATGTGACGGCTTAGCAGGCTCGCGGACGCTCAGACACGTCACTGCAGATGTCGCGGTGTTCAAGACCATAGCCGTCGTAATTTCTATGAGATGTAAACTCATCTAAAAGCATGGAGGCCGGAATAAGAGGAGGCGACACTCCGGCTCAAGCCAGCCAAACGAGAAGATTCGAGTGAAAACGAAAGTAAAAGTCGCAGTCAGTGGGAACGCCCCCAAGGTTGCCCAAGTCCCTCTAATAGCGTCCGAGGGTGCCCGTGTCCGTCCAATGACGTCTATTGGTTCTGGTTATCGTTGGGGTGTGTCCCTGCAAACCGGAAGTCTCCCCCGGCTTCAGCTCTGGTGGCGCTCCAGAAAATTCCTACCTTTGGGTCTGAAAGGGAGACACCGGATGTCGCTGGAGGGAGACCGGGAGCTAATATAGTGCACTTCAACGGAGTGCGCTTCGCCTTTAGGGTCATTTGTGTAGTGTGCCACGCGGCTTCTTTCTCAAGAGCACACTCGGCTTGAAGAGAGTTTACTTCTTCTTTATCCTGGCTTGTGATGATCGATCAGAATCATACCGCTGGCATCAATATGGTCAATTAACGTAACGTTGTCTTAGAACGTGTCTTTATTTAAAAAATACGAACTATTGCTGAGACATGAATGCCTTTATTTAAACATTTTAGGTTTCCCATAGTACTCTACCCATCGTTAGTGTCATCATTTCATTTCATTTCATTTCATTTCATTTATTTACACCTTAAGGGCCCGTGAAGGGCATTACATAAGGGGGGGGGGTATTCAAGTTTTATACAACAGAGAAACGCAAGAACAAGAAAAAACAGAAAAGGAAACTAAAACACACTTAACACACTCAACACACTCAGGTCTGCTCAAAGTTACACAACTCATAGCACTAGTAGGACGATAAATGAAGTTTAATACACGATAGAAAATTAATCGGATCCACAATGGTGACAATGGACGATGGGAGGTTGTTCCAGTCGCTGATGGCCTGAGGGAGGAATGATCGATTGAATGCGTTTGTAGAGCCTGAAATACGCTTGATTGTACATGTGTTGTTAAGGCGTGAAGATGTTCGGTCGGGGGGTGATAGCAACTCATTTTTAAGGACTGGAATGTGGTAGTAGATTTTATGAAGAAGGCAGAGCTGAGAGACTTTCCTGCGGAGCTGCAACGAGGACATAGTTAGTTGACTTTTCAAGGCGGAAACACTAAATGAGTGATCATAAGTAGACAGGATGAAACGAGCAGCCCTGTTTTGAACTGCTTCGAGGTTGTTAATTAGGTAAATTTGATGGGGATTCCAGATGGTAGCGGCGTATTCTAATTTAGGTCTGACGTACGTGTCGTACGCCAGTTTTCGAACCAGGGGAGGTGCGGATCGTAGGTTACGTCTTATTAGTCCAAGGGTCCTTGATGAGTCAGCAGTAATGGCTTCAATGTGATTATTCCAGGAGAGGTCGGGTGTTAGTCTTACACCAAGATATTTATACATAGAAACATTCTCAATTAAGTCGGAGTCCAGGTAGTATTGGTAGGACAGTACAGATTTTTTCCTAGTGAAGCGAATTAGTTTGCATTTAGATTTATTTAACGACATCAACCAGTCATCGCACCATTTGTTAATTTTAGATAAGTCACTTTGAAGTTGGTCGTTATCTTGCACACATGTTACTTTGTTATAGACGACGCAGTCATCTGCAAATAGACGTATTTTAGAGGAAATATTGCTAGGGAGGTCATTTATATATATTAAGAATAACAGAGGCCCTAAAACAGACCCCTGCGGAACACCAGAAGTCACGTTTGTTAGGGATGATTCTTGGTCATTAATTGACGTTAGTTGCACGCGGGACGAAAGAAAGTCACGTATCCATGAAAATGTGAGTGGGTCAATGTGTAGAGATGACAACTTAGAGAGTAGGCGTTGATGAGGGACACGGTCGAAGGCTTTTGAGAAATCAAGAAAAACGGCGTCAGTCTGAGTATGACATTCAAGGTTAGTGTGTAGGTCATTAACAAAATCACAAAGCTGAGTCTCGCAGGAAAGTCCCTTTTGAAAACCGTGCTGCTGCTTGAAGAAAAAAGAATTACTTGCTAGGTGAGACATGATATGGGAGTAAAGTATATGCTCTAGTAATTTGCAAGAGATGGAGGTTAATGATATTGGGCGATAATTAGACACAGAAGAGCGACTACCCTGCTTAAAAACTGGGACTACCCTGGCCATCTTCCAGTCAGAGGGAAGGCAGCATTCAGAAAGTGATTGGGTAAAGATCAATTTAAGAAACTCGCTTGAAATTATGCTAGTATTTTTAGGATTTTAGAGTTGATATTATCGGGACCAGCAGATGATGTAAGTTTTAATTTATCAATTAGATTTTTTATTCCGGCAGAAGTAACAGTGATAGGGGGCATAGGCTCGTAGGGTTGATCGGGGAATATGGGAACGCTGTCCAAGCACTCGTTTGTAAAAACTGAAGAAAAGTAATCATTAAAGACTCTAGGGCAGTCGCTCTCCAGGATGGGGTCGCCATTAGCGTTTTTAAGATGGATGACAGGGTTGCTACTTTTCGGCAAGATTAAGCTCCAGAACTTCCTTGGGTTACTATGAAGTATATTAGGTAAGTCGTGAAAAAAGAATTTTTTTTTGGAGAGTCGAAGACTACTGGTGTATGCTTTTAGGGCAGAATTGTAAGCATCCCAGGCTTGGGGGGTGTTCGTACGTTTGGCTTTTTGTGAAGAGTCTTTTCTTCCTATTGCCTAATGAGAGCAGAGTTTTTGTAAACCAAGGATTTGTCGTGTCAGAGCGTATATGAATGGTTGGAACAAACATGTGTACCAGATTATTTATTTTACTCTTGAATAGCACCCAATTTTCTTCTACTGATCTACAATAAAAATTAGAAATGAAATGATTGAAGAAAATGGTCAACTCATGGTTAATTGATGCGTAGTCAGCTTTGTTGTAATCGTGAATAATTTTGGAAATGGGATGCTTCATGAGAACGGGAAGTGACAAGTCGATGTGCAGTACTTTGTGATCACTGAGCCCATCGCAGTAGTGAATGGATTTGACAAGGTCAGATGACGTAGTTAAAACCAAGTCGAGGATGTTGTCAGAGCGTGTTGGTTTATCAACTAACTGTGTGAAGTTTAGGTTGAGACACATATCTAGGAACAATTTTGATGCGGTGGAGCTTCCTGGTGATAGATTAGGCCAGTCTATGGAAGGAAAATTAAAGTCGCCAAAGAGGAGCATGTCAGCTTTCGGGAAACGATTTTTTATGTTCAGAAGCACGGAGCACAGTTCTGTATGAAAGGATGAAGCACAATCCGGTGGCCTATAACATACACCAAGAATGACTTTGCTGGACGATGTAGAAATGCATATACACAGAAATTCTAAACCATGGTTAGCTAAACAAATGTTAAAAGAGGAAATATTCTTTTTTATTGCGATTAGCACACCGCCGCCTCTCCTGCTGGGCCGGTCGTGCCGGAAAATGTTATAGCATAGATGTGCAGGGAAAAGTTCTTTATCTTCAATATCAGGTTTTAGCCAGGTTTCCGTGAGAATGACTATGTCAGACGAATTGTCCTCAAGAACACTATGCAGCGCGGTACGTTTTGGAATGATGCTACGGATATTTGTGAAAAAGACAGATAATGTTTGATTTTTATCGCGCGTTACGGTATGAGGGGAAGATGACAAAGCTTTGTTTTTTTTACGTGTACCTAGTTATGCGAGCTCAACTACAGACTGAGACTCTACGTTAAAGACGAAACGTTTGTTATTGATGTGCAGTTTGTTAAAACGAACTTTAAACGGCACATTTAGACTCTTTCCATACTCATAAAGCTTACTGCGGGCAAAGCGTACGGCCTCAGAAAAATCCTCACGGACGGCAAAATGTGTGTCTTTCAGTTTGAATCCGGCAGCCAAAATGCTCTCTTTGTCTTTGAACCGGGAAAACTTGACGATAATTGGCCTATGTTTATTAGGTTGAAATTTCCCCAGACGGTGCGATCTCTCTAGATTAGAGGGATCCAGCTGTACGCCTAGATTGTTAGCGCAGAAATCGATAATTTTTCTTTCCGATTGGCTCCATGTTTCCGCCTGGTCATCTGGGCAGCCAAAAAATAAAAGATTCGATCTTCGAAGCCTGTTTTCGTTATCGTCACACTGTTTCTGGATGTTGGTAAGCTCGACGGACATGTTAAGAACGGGTGAAATCCCAGGTGTGGCGCTCGTCGCAACAAGACTAGTTTCCACAGCAGATAACCTGGTAGATAGTTGCTGGACGGTGGCGTCTGTTGCCTTCAGTCCGCTATCTAAGGACGCGACTTTTGCGAAAATCTCCGACTGTGAGGCCTCAATTCTCTGAACTGTTGCAAGAATGCTTTCTAGTTGCTCACTGACCGTCAGTGGGCCCGGGTTAGATTCCACGTCACCCGACAAAGCTAAGAGTAGTCGGGAGACTAAAGATATGTATGAGTAATGAAAACAGCAGTAACAAAGATACTTCCATGAAGTGCACACATTGTCGTAGGGGCTCGACACTAAAAAAGGCACAAATCATTACTGCGGAAACATTTGGCATTCCTAAGGTAACTAACCTGAATAAACAAGTGCGGTTTCGTCATGGCGTCAGTAGCGATGTCGAGCCCCAACTGGCCAGACCGTTGAAGCGGCTTTAGTAGACCCTCCCCAGGCTCCGCAGTCGTTGCTCCTCGTTGCCAGCCGAAGTTGGTGAAACTGGCTGAGCTTAGCAGAGTGGGCGTGTGCGGCATTTGTACGGTGTCATCCTCCTTGAACAGATGATGTGCGTCGTCGGTGGAACCACGGGTCACGGTCGGGCAATCCACGGCAAGCTTCGATGGGACGATAGCAGACAGGAGCAGCACCTGAATAAACAAGTGCGGTTTCGTCATGGCGTCAGTAGCGATGTCGAGCCCCAACTGGCCAGACCGTTGAAGCGGCTTTAGTAGACCCTCCCCAGGCTCCGCAGTCGTTGCTCCTCGTTGCCAGCCGAAGTTGGTGAAACTGGCTGAGCTTAGCAGAGTGGGCGTGTGCGGCATTTGTACGGTGTCATCCTCCTTGAACAGATGATGTGCGTCGTCGGTGGAACCACGGGTCACGTAGTGACTTTAATTTATCCCGTGTGGCACCGAAACACTTGAAAGGACATTCGGCGATCTGAAGCTCACTTGGTTGAAGTACA
Organism: Ixodes ricinus; assembly: GCA_037355805.1. Classification (NCBI taxonomy): domain Eukaryota; kingdom Metazoa; phylum Arthropoda; class Arachnida; order Ixodida; family Ixodidae; genus Ixodes; species Ixodes ricinus. The sequence goes on along the minus strand of JAZHYW010034288.1, from coordinate 14,178 downwards.
CTAAATTAGCCCGTCTGACTGCAGTATTACTGCTCGCAGAGTCAATATTCCCCACGGCTAACAGTAAGACTATGGCTGAAAAGCCGCCTACCGTCTTCAGCTCCTCTGCCTTGACGTCGGCGGTTTCGGAACCTTCCACTAGTTGCGCTACGGTCTTACGCGAGACGGAGGTGTGACATCAGTAAGGCAAAAATTGAGCGTGAAACAAAATAAACGCACACCGCTATACTTTGGTTCGCCACAATTCAGAGCGCAGTGGAATATTCAAAGCCAGAGAAATACATAAACTCTTAAGTCAGAAGCGCCAGAGCTAGGGCGGATTGACTGCACTGGATTGCTTTAGCCGAGCCGACGGACTGAAAAATAATTAACGCCATGACACCGCAAATGTGACGTTGCCCAATTCGCCCATTGACTTCTAGTGTCAGCGGTCATCCCAGTCAGTGTCAGATATGACAGACTGCAAGCTCGTGAAATACGCGTAGTCACTCCTGCATGGTGCCATCTGCTATTCCAGTAAGCCCTCCCATTGGTCAGAACCTTGATGCCGAACAGGAAGTCTAGCTGGATCTAACAACTTCCAAATGCATAGTGCCATCAGACGACGACATTCGACGACAGACAAGATTTAGAAAGCATCGCTCCGGATCGAACATATGGGTAAGTTTTATAAATCCGACAGTCTTTATTTTATATTGCCTGTATAGCTCGCGTTAAGTCAGCACTTTGGGGTGGTACGGTGCTGCTTTCATTAGGTCAGCTTCAGCCTTCACGTGACAACATCGTGTAGCGTTACGGGCTTTATTTTAACCGAATCGTCGATTTCACTGTTGATGGAAACAGCTTGAACGCATACACCAGTACGCAAGGAATAAGTTGACGTAACTATAAACGTTGGCGTGTATGTGCCCCCTTCTTTTTCATTTACTCGTGTTGTGTCAAAACTGGCTTCATCAACAAAGCTGCGTCCGTCGATAAACCAGGCGTGCAGTAGAAGTTTTGTTGTCCATAGACCATTAGCGCGTCGAGACCATCGCGGTACTCGAGTCCACGTCGCAGTTATTTCCGCACGTTGCGCAAATTTAGACATTGATTATTCTGGCTGGAAAAGAGCCGACGTCTTTTTCTGCGTGTATTTTTGTACAATTTGTTGGGACAGGCGAGGAATAATGGCGCTCGCAAGTTGAGGTTGTAAATCAACCAAATATATGGCAAGTCACTGCGATGGGGTTCCTTTCTATATGAAAGCACACGTCATCCTTCACAACCTCTGTTACAAGTTTCCGCAAAAAAAAAGTGTTTTTTGTTTGATTTTTAAGTGTTTTAGGAAGCATTGTTTGGTTTCATTTTGTGTTAATGAAACTGGGACAAAGCGTTTCAGTTCTTATGTAATGACAAATGACGTTAGGGTACTAAGTAATTTCTCTGTCTACATAAGTTAGCTGAATCATTCCTAGAAGCATTGTACATGTTGGCAAAAAGAAACCTCGCTAATTGGTTTGGCAAAAAAACAACAAAAACTAACTTATTGTCATGAACAGCCAAGTGCTTACGCACACATTTTACGATGAATTGAATATTTTCTTATAAATGTCGGAAATATGTGATCCTCACCCAAGTAAGCTGAATAAACCAATCGACCACTAAAAGTTACCGGTGGTTCTTTTCTAACAACAGGTATGAGGTGGTGAGGGAATTTTGAAAGGAAGTTATGGTGCCGAGTTTAACTTTTGTCAATGCAGTTCTGTGTACAAAATTTGATATCCAAGCAAGGTTAGAAGTAAAGTAACGCGAACACGCTGCCTGTAGACAGGCGTTTAAAACGCGGTAAAACACTGAATATGGGGGTACAAGGTGATTTGGGATGGTCATCATTTGAGGGCAGGAGAGCTAGTAGTAAGATGTAACTTGAAGAGAGACTAGGAACGTCGAGAAGGAACGATGTTCATGGAGCGATTTTGGCTATTAGTACATGAAGACGGTCGATACGAAGTAGCTCAGATCAGGAAATGACAGTTAGGAAGAGCGTTAAAGCCGCTTAGAGGGAAATATAGCAAGCCAGGTTGAATACCAAATCGACTTCGGAGCCTTATAGAAAACATAAGATGGGTATTGTTAAGGAAATTATATATTGCCGCGAGCGCAGCTGACCAAGTAGGCAGCGCGCCCGTGGCCTAACGGTTATCGCGCTTGCCTTCTACGCAGAAGGCCCCGGTTCGATTCCTGGCCGCGGCTACACATTTTTGTTGAGGCTGTAATGTGATGTTCTGGTAAATTCGAGAACCGTCTTGCTGATTCGAGGTTAGAATGTTGTACGCGCCGAACCTTCTACTCCGAATGATCCAGATGCCCACGCGTGTACAATAGGGGCTCCGCGTGGCATGCCGGAGTCAGTTTCACCCCAGCGTTTGACTCTGCTCTTTCGCCGACTTCGACGCCCGCGACACTCTACTGTTATCTTTTGTTTCCTTCTTTATTTTTGGGCACAAGTTCGCCCTATTAAACGTTTAGTTTACTCAGTTATTCACCGCCTCATCACTTGTCATTCGTGACATTTTGGTGGAGGTGCGGGGTATGAAACCCGTGCAGCGTACCCCTACAAGAACACGTTCTGCAAGCCCCATTCCCCGACGACCTGCCGTTGAAGACTCGGAGCATCGTGTCAGCCGCCGACTTCTGGGACAAGCTCCTGAACTCGGACCACCCCCGGCGAGAACAAGGCAAACGATAACGACGATGGCTTCATCGGCGAGGCAGATCACAGCAGCACCCGCCGTTGTTTACCTGCCCGTCATCCCACGAATCCCGACTCCCTTCCACGGCGAGGTCTCCGAGGACGTGGAGGACTGGATCCAGGACTACCAACGTGTCGCCCGACATAACGGATGGACTATGGAACAGTGCCTCCAGAACCTCTACTTTTCGCTGGAGGGCACAGCGAGGGACTGGTATGAGAACCACGAGGCTTCCTTACATCGTGGGATACCTTGTGGGAGCCACTGGCTCCCTCCCCGGGAAGGCATACGCCGCGGACGTTCCGGTCGAAGTTGTCTGGCTTCGAGCCTGCATGGTCGCTCCGTATCGTGTTGGAGAGACTACGTCACCATGCTGGCCTACTCTCTCGCACTCCTCCGCGCCTCCGCGCGTCTCCCATTTTCGGAGACGACCAACCGGGGAGAGTCGGGCCTGCCCTCGGAGTGGACGGCCGTGCGGTCGGAGAGTCCTGGATTGGACTCCGGGCGACGGGTCGAGTCGCGGCGCGAGCTCTTCCGACCGGCGATGACTCCACGCCCGTGATTCCTCTGGCTCTGACAGTCGGCGTCCGCACTACCTGTGGACGTCCGTCTGCCGAGAGCCATGACCCCGAACTCCTGCGACGACGGGTAGCGGCGTGAGCTCGTCCGACCGGCGATGACTCCGCTCGCAATTACCTCTTTGGCTCTCAGGTCGGCGGGCGCTGCGGGCACACCCTGTGCCCCCGGCTCGCTTGACCGCAGTGTCTTGTTGGGGACCCCTGGTACTCAATAAACGCTGTTGGATACCGGGATCATCGTTGTTGGCGTGGCGTTGGCTGAACCCGGCGCGGTGACCGCCCTCGCTGGTAGTAGTCGTCGGCCGCGCGGTGGGACGGGCATCGGATTTCCCCTTTGAGCACCGGTCCCCAGACGTAAAGGTGCGTAATCCTTCCTCCCTCTTTTATTCCCACAACCTGCATTGCTGAACTTAAGCGAACATTCGCAAGCCAGAATCGACGACAGCGGGCTGAGGACCTTCTGCACACAAGGACCCAAGGCCACAACGAAAGCGTTACCAGCTTCGTTGAGGACGTGCTACGCCTCAGTGCCCGCGCCGACCCTACGGCCAGCGAGGAAAAGAAGCTGCGCATCCTGATGAGGGGAGTGAAGAGCGAAATCTTCGGCGGCCTTGTTCGTCATCCCCCGACGACAATAGCTGAATTTGTCGCTGAAGCCACGAACATGGAGCGGGCTTTGCAAGCACGATCGAGCCACTACAATCGTCTCGCCGGCTCCCATGCTGCTTCGGCGATTGCATCGTCGCCACTTCACCTGGGCAGCCTTGATGTCGACAACCTTTGCCAGATAATCCGCGACGTCGTTCGGGAAGAAATCAGGAAGGTCCTGTCCCCTGCCGATCGCCCTTCCTCGCTTTCCATGACGGAACTGGTGCGAGAGCAGGTGCAGCGAGCCTTCCAGCAGGAGGCTCCCGTCGACCTGCCACCACCGGAACAACCAACGGTGAGCTACGCTGCCATGGCCCGACGACCGCCACCTGCTGCCCGTCAACCTCCTGCGCCGCAACGACGAGACGCACCAGCACGGCCGTACCACCGACGTCTCGACGATCGACCTCAATACGACCGGCGAGAACAACCGGCGCCCAGGAAGACCGACGTGTGGCGGACGGCCGATCGACGCCCCCTGTGCTACCACTGTGGTGAAGCGGACCACATCTACCGACGATGCCCCTACTGCCAGCTGGGCCTACGAGGGTTTGCGCCCAACGACCCTCGACCACGTCTTGGAGAGCGACCTCGGGACATCGAGGACTACCTCCGCCGCTCTTCATCTCCTGAGTAGTCTCCCCGCCGAGTATTTCGTTCACCATCTCCCCGACGCTCGCCCTCGCCCTTCCGCCGGTCTCGCCGAGACAGCCTGTCACCCATCGTGTCCCGTCGGGAAAACTAGGCGCGGCAATGCCGGGAGGTGGTGTTGCCGAGGACGAACGATGCCAAGATCCTCCAAGATCGTCGGAGCTCACCCACTCTAACGCCGCAACGCCCCAAATTGACGTTTCTGTAACAGTGTCGAGTTACCTCAACGTTATCACCGACGGCCACGACGCGACGGCACTCGTCGACACCGGAGCAGACTACTCAGTTTTGAGTGGGAGACTCTCTCGCCGCCTTCGGAATGTCACAACGTCGTGGGACGGACCGCAGATACGAACCGCCTGCGGACATCTCATCACGCCTCTCGGCAGGTGCACTGCTCGCGTTGAGATCCACGGTGAAACCTGCCCTGTCAAGCTCGTCGTTCTCCAAGACTGTTCGAGGGACGTCATTCTCGGAATGGACTTCTTGTGTGAATACGGCGCCATCATCGACCTTGCGGAGAACAAGCTGACACTTCGGAAACCTGTTCCCTCGGCGGAAGATCCCAAAACGATGTTAGCTGCAGTGCGTGTCCTTACCAGCCACGTAAACCTGCCACCGCAGTCGAGTGTCTTTGTCCCCGTCGGGATCGAAGAAGCCACCTGCGGGCAAGCACTGTTGGAAGGAAGCGTTCAATTTCTCCTTGGACGAGGGATTGTCATTGCAAGAGACGTAACTGAGCTCCAGGACGGCCGTACCATAGCCCTTGTCACCAACTTCCGACAAGAGTCGCAGCACCTTACAAAGGGCACAGCTGTGGGCTACGTCGAGGAAATTCAGAACTCGGCCGCGATCGCCTTGATCTCAGAAGACGCCTCTCCGATGCAGCACAAGGGAACCACGCCGTCAGAGCTCGACATCGACCAATCCCTCCCAGCCCCACAACGACGACAGCTGACTGACGTTCTCGCTGAGTTCAGTGAGTGCTTCGCCACATTGTCAAGGCTCCGTCAAACAGCGGTTGCGAAGCATCGAATTGTTATTGACGATGACGTGCCCCCTATTCATCAGTCGCCGTACCAAGTTTCGGTGAAGGAGAGGGAAACCATTCAGAAACAAGTTCAAGAAATGCTTGACGACGATATTATCCAGCCTTCAAGCAGTCCGTGGGCCCCCCGTCGTGCTGGTGAAGAAGAAGGACGGAACTCTTAGGTTCTGCGTGGCAGGCGGCTGAACGCTGTTACAAAGAAAGATGTCTATCCGCTTCCCCGCATAGATGACACCCTCGACCGTTTACGCCACACCCGATACTTTTCGTCGATGGACTTGAATAGTGGCTACTGGCAGATTGAGGTGGATGAACGGGACCGCGAGAAGACGGCCTTTGTCACGCCCGATGGACTCTACGAGTTCAAGGTGATGCCCTTCGGACTCTGTACGGCGCCGGCGACTTTCCAGCGGGTCATGGATACCGCACAAACGGGACTGAAGTGGCACAGTTGCCTCGTTTACCTGGATGACGTCGTGGTCTTTCTAGCAGGACTTTGACGAGCACTTGAAACGGCTCAGGGCCGTGCCCCAAGCCATCAAGACCCCAGGGCTCACACTCAAGCCAACGAAGTGCCGCTTCGCCTACGGCGAACTTAAGTTCCTTGGCCATGTCGTCAGTAGTGAAGGAGTACGTCCTTACCCCGCGAAGACATCCGCCGTAGCCGAATTTCCTCGACCATCGGACAAGAAGGCCATCCGCAGATTCCTGGGACTGTGTGCGTACTACAGGCGCTTCGTCCAGGATTTCGCGAAAATTTCGGTGCCCCTGACACATCTTACGAAAGACTCCGTGAAGTTTCACTGGGCGGAAGAACAAGAACGGGCTTTTGACGAACTGAAACGAAGACTTCAGACACCTCCGATCCTCAGAAATTTCGACCAGCACGCCGTAACCGAAATTCACACGGACGCAAGTTTCTCCGGACTTGGCGCGGTATTGGTACAGCTACAGGAAGGCACGGAGCGAGTCATTGCCTACGCAAGTCGCACACTGTCAAAGGCGGAGCAAAATTACTCCACGACAGAAAAAGAATGCCTCGCGGTTGTATGGGCGATCACAAAGTTTCGTCCGTACATATACGGGTACCCGTTCCGGGTGGTCACAGACCACCACTCGCTCTGTTGGCTTGCAAACCTCAAAGACCCTTCAGGACGCCTGGCTCGATGGAGCCTTCGACTGCAAGAATTCGACATGACTGTGGTCTACAAGTCAGGACGGAAACATAGTGAAGCCGACTGCCTGTCCAGAGCCCCCGTCGAAACGCCTGGCTGTACCGACGTGGATGACGACAAGTGTTTCCTAGGTGCCGTGGACACCGACGACATGGCAAAACTTCAACGAGACGATCCGGAGCTCCGCGCCCTGATTGAGCATCTAGAAGGACGAAGAAGTACCGTTCCTCGAGTCTGTTCACGAGCCCTGCCGACCTTCGCTATTCGAAGAGGTGTACTTTATCAGAACAATTTCGGAACCAGTAATTCGCCGTGGCTTCTAATAGTCCCTACCATCCTTCGAGAAAAAAATTTCAAGCCTGCCATGACGACCCGACTTTAGGACGCCTCGGTTACAGCCGGACACTAGCCCGAATACGTGAAAAATACTACTGGCCCAAGCTTCCGAAGACCGTCCATCTCTACACGCGATCGTGCCATGAGTGCCAACGACGCAAGAAACCGCCGTCAAAGCCAGAAGGTCGCCTTCAGCCGATTACCCCTCCAACCAAACCGTTCCAGCAAATTGGAAGGGGTTTGCTGGGTCCTTTTCCACCGTCGACGTTTGGAAACCGCTGGATAATCGTCGCCACAGATTATCTTACACGTTATGCCGAGACGAAAGCCTTTCCGTCAGGGACTGCTGTCAAAGTCACCAAGTTCTTCATCGAGTCCATCATCCTCCGGCATGGCGCCCCCGAAGTCCTGATCACAGACCGAGGGTCATCGCTCATGGCGCAGTTGACCCAGGAGATCCTTCGTCTAAGCCAGACGGACCACCTTCGGACAACTGCATACCATCCGCAGACAAACGGGCTGACGGAGTGGCTCGACAAGACCATCGCCGACATGATCTCCATGTACGTCGACGTGGAGCACAAGACATGGGACGAGGTACTGCCGTACGTCACATTTGCCTACAATACGGCCGTACAAGAGACCACAGGAGCGACGCCCTTCCAGCTGGTGTATGGCCGGAAGGTGATGACTATGCTAGACTCTATGTTGCCGCACGAGCCTGTCGACGACGGAAGCGATGACGCCCAGGTGGTTGCTCAACGGGCAGAAGAGGTCCGCCAGCTTGCTAGACTACGAATTTAAGACCAACAACATGTCGACGCCGGCCGATACAATCTTCGCCGGCGTGACGTCCACTTTCATCCCGGGGACAGAGTATGGGTCTGGACACCAATTCGGCGACGCGGGCTCAGCGAGAAGCTTTTGAAGCGCTACTTTGGACCCTACAAGGTTCTTCGCCGTCTCGGGGACCTAAACTACGAGGTGCTTCCCGACGAAACTAGACCATCAAGACGACGCCAACCACGACACGAAGTAGTCCCCGTCGCGCGCCTCAAGCCGTATTACGAACGATAGAACTTTGAACTCTCGCCAAACTGTGAAGTGTGAACTGCGGCTCGCGATTCTGCTGTCCTTTTGTTTTAGATTTCTTTTTGTTCTTTCCTTTTGTGCTGCATCGGGACGATGCACTTTTTTAAAGGGGGAATAATGCCGCAAGCGCAGCTGACCAAGTAGGCAGCGCGCCCGTGGCCTAACGGTTATCGCGCTTGCCTTCTACGCAGAAGGTCCGGGTTCGATTCTTGAACGCGGGTACACAGTTGTGTTGAGGCTGTAATGTGATGTTCTGGTAAATTCGAGAACCGTCTTGCTGATTCGAGGTTAGAATGTTCTACGCGCCGAACCTTCTACGCCGAATGATTCAGATGCCCACGCGTGTACAAAAGGGGCTCCGCGTGGCATGCCGAAGTCAGTTTCAACCCAGCGTTCGACTCTGCTCTTTAGCCGACTTCGACGCCCGCGACGCTCTACTGTTATCTTTTGTTTCCTTCTTTATTTTTGGGCGCAAGTTCGCCCGATTAAACGTTTAGTTTACTCAGTTATTCACCGCCTCATCACTTGTCATTCGTAACAATATGACAATTCCAGGAGAAGCTCGTTGTTTGAGACCAGGATCAGGGCGTTACAGAACTAGCGTCTACAGAGCGAAATATCAGGACATAGATACGGTGTGTGTGGCATGTGGAGAGCGAGAGTAGACAGCTGTGCACTTAATACTTTACAATTAACGGCTTCACCCTGCAGTTGTTCAAGGCGATACTGATTTAGTGGAGGCTTTGAGCTTTAAATGTTGCGACGGAAAAATAGACGCTGGGAAAAAGGAGATCACCAAGCAAAGGCTATCGAACTGGAGGCATGAGTCGAGGGAAGAATGGAGTTTCATGGAGAATGGCAGATGAAGGCTTGTGCTTAGTAGCGATACAAGATTATCTTGCCTTTCTCCATTGATTACGAATTTAATTGGAGATCAAAATTCATCTATCCAAGTTTAACTAGCAACGAAAGTTAGGGCGAGAGTGCAGGGGCATACTTTCTGGCTCAGCATGATCACGCTTCAAAATAGCGCGCTTTTGCTGCGCACGTGCTGCTACCGGGGGCGTTTCCAGTTATCATCACTTCTGCCTGTTAAGACAGAAAGGAAATTATCATCTGACGGGCGTAGGGTCCACGCACTCAAAAGGCGACGACAAACACGCGGGTGGGTTGTAGTAAAGAGTAAAGGCAAATCCCATCGAAGTGCTCGAAAGCGTGGGAAAGAAACCGGCTGAGTCAGTTGGTCGTGGCGACCTCACTGTCGTCCGCATGACATCTCTCGTCGATAGGTTAACTTCTCGCGTCGAGGCGGCTTCTAGCGATACAAGTAAGTCGTCGCTCGGTCTCTTTAGGTTACATTGTCCACGACTGTAGTCGCATACCTGTAATGCAGCACGAGTATGCAACACGCTCACGGAATGTCCTTAAAGGGCAACTCCGGTCCATACTTTCGATTTTGGGATTATGACTGTTTTTAGTGCAGTCAGCGTCCCTGAATCGCAAGGTGTAATTTTTTTCTCGTTATTTTACGTAGTTTTAAAGATATCGACGCCTCAAAGTTGTTTGGGGCGCGGCCAACGAGGTAGAGGGGCTTAGAGTGATAAACCGGAAGTTCGGAAGTGGCACCCCCCGGTTGCCGCCATTTTGTACGCAAAAGTGACCACACGTCACGTGACCTCACAAGAGCCGTGACGTCACCGGTAAGATGGCAGCGCCCAGAGCTGGGGAATGCGAGTTTGTTCGGTGCGCGGTAGCCGCGATGTGTAGCTGCTTTCCGACGACTTCGGTCTTCTTCGTGCTCGCTGACGCAGGTATAATGTGAAAATATGAAGAAATGAGACTTTATTACCTTTTTCCGTAAGATCGCCCTGTATCATCTGGATATTAACACCTGCGAGACAGCATCAGCCGTATCGCCGTACCGGTGCTCGGATGTGTTCGATGGTCGATAGAACTTTGAGTGCTTTTAGCATGCAATTTTCGCTTTCTCTTAGCTTTGTTTGAACGTTGGAATGTCTGAGAATCGACGCGAAATGTATACGTCGGACGTAGGGCCTAGGGGAATTCGTTTTAGCCCTAGGTAACTGCATAATCACAGCCAACTTTTGGCGAGGAAGCTCCTGCGATCTTTACGTTTTGTACTTGTAAACAATTTTACGATATAACTCCTAGCATAATATATTCGCATTTTTCTAGCTTCGTTTGAACGTCTGAGAATCGAAGCGAAAGGTATACGTCGCGTGAGGACCTAGGGGAAGTTGTTTCAGCCTTGCGTCACCGAATATCCATATAAACAGGAAGCTCCTGCGATCTTTAACCTTTTGTGCTAATCGACGATTCTACATTCGATCGCTTTTCTTCCTTTTTTTTTTGTGAGTGCGAATCGCACACTTATTTTCCGCTTCGAGGATGACGTTTTTATTGAGTGTGGGGGGGGGGGGGGTGAATAAATCGTTGCAGGCACCTGCTTCAATGCTATTCGACTTGCTATTTTTGGATGTACGCATAGATTAATTGCACATTTTTCTCTTTCGTAGGTTTTATTGCAGCAATACTTTTTTTCATCAAGAGTGCATTGTATTAGTCGGTCAATTATTTACTTGTTCTAGTTACCTGTACAAGATGATTCATATTTGTGTTCACCCCTTGCCCGAAAAGCAGTCTTGTTGAAAAATGTTGACTACCATTCCTTTCGGTCTCTTCAATAGACTTCTTTCTAAAATGTGGGCTGCCTATACCTCGTATTACCATAACCTGGAAAAGGGCAACCGCCACAGCCCTCTCGTGCCAATCAGATTGACGGAGTAAAGGCATGTGACAAATCTGTGCTGACGAGCGCTCTGATGATATGTTGTCATGTGCCTCTCTCCAACATGCATATTGACTCACCAAGACTGTAGCCTTCGCCGCTTGCCAAATTGTGATGGAACGAATTACAGTAGCTACTACTCGAATTGCCCAAGGCCTTCATACTTTGGGCATTTGTTCGACAAGAATGTTATGTCCGCGATCACTGTGAACTCGGCTGAGCACCTATTGAACTCGAATGCTGCATTAGCGTTCCACGTGAACTGGGGTATATTCGTGTGCTTTGCACCGAAAACAAATGGCGACAATTGTGTTGCTTGATGGGGTTTTGCAAAGGGTCTATTGTGTCATACGTATTGGAAGTGTCCTGCTATATAACAATGCATGAACACATACCATTAAACTAGATGCTTAGAGGTGTGTTTGTTTTTGCAATTAACAAGTTACAGCAGTGTGCTTTAATGTTATTATCATGTGCGTAGTTTTAAGTATCCTCTCTGCAATGCCTACAAAGGCCCCTGGAGAGAATACATAAATAACATTTTCACATCACTGGAGTTGGTTTTCGGATGCGCCATATGTTCAGGAGAAGTGTCACGAGTGCAGCCCAATGCAACCAGTCTGGTATGTCCCATTAATTAATATTGAGGGGTCAGAGATGCGAGTGTCCTCAAAAGTTCCAGCACGTGCGGTGAACACAATTCTTTGTCTAGAGACTCTGAAGGCATAAAGGCGAGCGAAAATATGTTTTACGTAATTATTGGTTCTTTGCAAATGGTTCCATAACGAGTTCTTTCTGCGACAGTCTCGTGTCAGGCGTTCAGACATAGTACCTGTGCTGCTTGTTGTCGGATGATGCTCCTGGCACGTCGGTGTTCAGTTTGGACGAGTGGCAACTTTGACCGACTGATGTCGTCTTGTAATCATACGTCATGTGCGGCCACTGACATCTGATGCACTGAAGCTGCAGGGCTGGCTTCTAATCCGCAAATTTTCCTGGTAGTTTTCTGCATCAATGCAGCAAGCCTGGGCATGTATGAATGCTTCGGCGTTGGGGTGTCTCGTTGAATCGGCATTGAATAGTAACGGGTAGCCGATGATGGTCGTCGTGACTTTGTGGCATAAGTCGCCCTCGGATCGTCAGATGCCACTTCGCTCGAAGAAGACTCCAGATGAATAGCCTGTCGAACTTGTTCCGAAACAATCTCGGCAATCAAAATAAAAGCCGGGCAACTGATGGCAGGAAGTAGCTTCCTGATCTCCTCCCGGACAACGTCGAGGATGTCAAGGATGCCTGGGAGGCTGGCGTCGAAGTTGCAGCTGGACGACTCGAGTGTCGAGAAGCTGGGAAGTTGTTGATAGCGACAGGCTCGGGCCTGCAGTGTACATTCAATGTTGGAAGCCGCAGTGATATGAACCCTTCGACTGTTGTCGTGGAGTTGCGGACAAGGCTGCCGGAGGTGTTGTACCTCACATGAAGGACATGGGATTTTTAGCCTCTTGTCTTCTGTAGAATCGGGGTTGGCGTGGGTGCTCGATCACGCCCAAAACATCTTCCACGAAGGCGGTGACGCTCTCGTTGGGGCCGCATCCTGGACAGAATCAGGAATTCGGCTCTCCCGGTCAATGTTGGCTGATGAACGTGCACTTCAGCTCGATCTTGCAAACTTCCTACGACGTTAAGGAGGATTCGTTGTTCTCAAACCAGTGCCTGGCAGTTTCTTCCACGAGAAGTATAGGTTCTGCAGGAGCTGGTTGTCCGTCTACCTACTGTGGCGGGCGACACGGCCATGTATTTCAATCCAGCCCTCGACGTCTTCATACACTTTGCGTGAAAGGGCATCCGAGTGCGAGGTGCGACGGGCATGCATACGATGATGGGAGCGGACGTGGTTCGTTGCTACAGGTTTGCCATTGTTGGCTTAGTCAGCTTCGGTTTTTCTGGCAAAAGACTGAATTCTGGTGGTTCCTGCTGGTTGCAGCGACTGGCTCGGATTTCAGGTTCTTCGTGGTGCATTTCCAAGGTTCGTCCTTGCGGTACTCGCTCGTCTTGCGGTTTTTCTGCCGGGCTTGGGATAGGACTTAGTTTACGGCTCGCCGGGCGTTTAAGACGCGGGATAATCTGCTACCCGTGTCTTAATTGTTATCGGGCAACTCGGCTGAGGGGCCGCCAGGGTCCACACAGAGTGAAGGGCTATGGGTAAAGTGTGCAGCACCTCCACCAGAACATACGATGACAGCTGAGCACGGCCTGGAACTTTCCAGAATAGTAAATATTGATAGAAAATAGGACTGGAGCAAGCATCTGTGACAATATAACAAAACAGACAGAAGAGAGTCTATCCTGACCACTAAAAAGCTGCATTGTTTTAGAGGCATTCTGTTCGAATAAATCCTCTCCTTCGGGGTTTGGCGACTGCCGTGGACGAACTGAACTGAAATGGATGTGGAACCACTTTTCTGGTAATGAGCCGCTGCAGACTGTCGTCGCAAAGCGGCGTGAACGCGTGGACTGGGTAGGTAAGACGCGCGATAAAATGTCCATACGGCTTGCAATTCGCGTACCGAGTGTTGATGAAACTTGTGTCGACGAAACGTGCGACAGACAAGCGAAATCAATACCAACTGCAACACCTGTGCTCCGTGAAAGTGCACGTCTACGCCATAACAATTTAGGAATCAGCATAGCATCACCTAAGGCACGGCACAGGAACTACCAACTTGAAGCACTTGAAGGCAGCTCTCCGGTGCGCCGCACAACCAAAGTGAGCCTTCGGTCATTTGTACGAAGCGGCACCACGATTGCACACTGCCAAGCACGACTCACGCAATTTCCGTCGCTAAACTGCGTATCCAAACATATTGCGCACGCTTCACTGCAGACCTCAAAGATTCCGATGGTCAACGAGAGCACAGAAACGTCGCCTTAAAATTTACTTGCGGTATCCGAATCAATCCGAGGTCCGAGCAACGTAGGGCCGATTGTCTCTTTCGTGGCAATATCCCCGTCCGTCACCAGCGAAATGCACACCGTTCCTCCTTCTGTTCACGTTATACCTACGTCAGAGACCACGCTGAACTCTGAAGACGCTTTCGACCGGCCTTAT